>ML682069.1:12273409-12345574 GCA_007922195.1 Podocnemis expansa | reverse complement strand
GTGTGTGTGTGTGTGTGTGTGTGTGTGTGTGTGTGTGTGTGTGTGTGTGGTTCAGATATTCATTGCAGCTCAAATATTGCATAAAATTGGGATCATATCTGCTAAGCATAGATCAAGTTTAGTCACATTTGGAAACTTTAAAAACACCCCTAAATAAGCTAGCAACACAAGACCCATTGACTTCCATTTGACAATTGGTGTTGCCATCCTAAATTCCTTAGATGCTTTTGAAAATCACACCTGTATGTAGTCCCTTTATATATTGTTTTCTAACTTCAAGAACTTAAAGTTTTATGGCTTAATTCTCATGTACACTGAATCCATTTTATACCACTTTGGCCACATAAATGGACCAAAAATAGTTCAAATTACATGTATGCTCACTTTAAGGCCCCTTTATGTCATCAAAGATCTATGAAATGATTTTAGTATGAATGAGTATCAGGGTATTTTCCTTTTTAAACCAGATTTAAATAAGGAACTTTTCGTTACTGCATCTTAATATTTCATATCAAGCAAAAAGGTTGGGTTCAGAAGTGAAACACGGAGAGTGCCATTTAAATCACAAAAATATAGGGCTTGAGTTAAATATTTGTGGATAGCACTGCTATAAAACTTCTCTATGAAACACAAGACACAAAATAACAGAAGCTCATTTTAACTTAATCAAGTACTGAAAGTGTGCAAATGAAACCTAAGAGCAGGATTTATCTGAAGGGTTGAAGTTAACCCTATTGCTGAGATACTGGATGCATTTAAAGGAAGAATGTGAACCTGTGTGCACTGAATACTCTTCTAAATCACTACATGAAGGGGCTGGCATGGGAAGCAGCATTAAAGTTACTTATCCATAAATACCATAAAGTCAAGGCAACCAAGCCATTCCACTAAACACCAAATAAAAGATATTTTCAGCCGTGTTAGTTTGAACCTGTAAGGGGTCAGAGCATCAGAGAATAACTTCTCCAAATATTAGTTTTAAAATATAGATATTTAGAAGGACTATATACATGATAGCCCACTGAATTATAATACACTATATATACAATGGTGATCCGTGTTATCATCACAGTTGCCATCATGTTATCCAGAAGGATTTATTGCTTGATTTTCTTTATCACAAGCAAGTGTTTCTATATTAATCAAGGATATATGGTCATGGGAGCTTATGGTGAGAAAGTCTCTCCTGGTCGAAGTACTGGGAATGTGTGTCATGATGGCTATTGATTGTCTCAGATTCTCAACGCAGCAGACATTGAGAATTACCGGGGAGCCTATTAGGTTCCTTGATTCTCAGGCTGGGGGTACACAGCCTAGAGCACTGGTGTGGATTAAACCATCCTTAATCTCCCTTGCTGCAAACTATGCTGATTATTTCCTGTCCTAAACTCATTGGACATGGAAACAGTTATCTACCATCCTCTTTATCACAACCTTTTCCAGTTCTGAAGATCCTTACCATGTGCTCCTTCAGCTTTCTCTCCTCTAGACTAAGTATGCTCCCTCCTTTCAACTTTCCTCATGGGCCATCTTTTGTAAATCTCTTATCAATTGTGTTGTGTTTCAGATTTCTCAGTTCAGTCCTCACTGAGTTATCTACGCATTGGGGATGGGAGGGAGAAGGTGTAACCATTTTTTTAAATAGGAAAACTGTGTCTATTGTATTGATTCAGATCTCAGAAAAAGCTGGGAGAATTTTGCCAATATTTTGAATTTTGCTGAGATTTCGCCTGAAAAGGGGCATTTTTGCAAAGTTATGAGTCTGTGAAAACAGGGAAACAATTGACACTATTTTGTAGACTTATCTGTGGCTGGTGTTGCAAGGCATCTGTCATATCTTTGTACATATTCCTGTCTTTACAACTTGAGAATTCAAACATTTCAAAAGCATTTGAAAACCAAGAACCTCATCATCCTTACGTCAACTGGACATGACACTATGATCTGTGACTGCTTTGTGGTTTTTTTGTGTTAGTAGTTTATCCTAGTTAAGCTATTTTTATCCTGGGGTGTGTCATTTTATGACTTTGCACATTAGATGTAATAGGGTGGCTTGATGATGTACCCCTTGATTGTGATGCTCTTAAATAGAGGGTTAGAAAGGCTAAACATAGCTTGTCTCCTGGTTTAAAAAAGATAGTGCTTTAGGGACTTTTTCTTTTGAGTCTCTCAAATTCAGCAGTTTTCTCTCATTCTTGGTGTGTGATTGTTTCTTTCTTCCTTGCTGCTGAGAACTGTTATTGAAGTGACACATTATTTATTTGTTTAATGTTATGAAATAAAGGAAAGTGGCTTCATTTTTCCTTTGCATTTGTTTTCTTCCTTTTACACATTCTTCAGCTCTCTCATGGCATTACTGTATAGGGATGGTCATAGAGTGTGCATGTCTGCTCTGAATTCATTTCTTCTTCAATTCATTCTCTTGCTTCATCAATTTATTTGGCATTGTAATCACTGCGTTATTGCCTCAGAGTCATGAAAACCTTTGGGCCATAAGGTTTCTGGTTATTCTTTTCATGTTTTGCTTCACTTGGTCTTGTCTCATAAGTCTATTACACATTTCACTAGGTCCAGCAGTCGATGGACAATATATAGTTTACACATTGCATAATCTGAGTTAGATCCTACCCTTGCCAATTAATTTGTGGACATACAGAGGAGTAGGAGAGAGTAGGGACGCCCCACCCCATGCACATAAGGGCTCCCCAGATTCACAGTGCAGGCACAGAGACTATGCCCCTGATACTTTCCCTGGGGACAAGAAGGTGAAAAAGATGTGGGGAATGAGTGGAGCCATGACTTTACTTCCCAGCCTACATGTGTGACTGGCAGTATGGTGGTGGGTGGAGAGAGAACTGCACCCCAGAAAGAGTATTGCAAATTGTTCTGTCCCTGTGTCAGGATTACTGCATGTCTCTGAGGCTTATTTCTTCTGGTGCTCTTCTGAGGCAGTGTAGTTTTCACAAGAACATAAAAACAGGCGTACTAGCTCAGACCCATGGTCCATCTAGCCCAGAATCCCATCTTCTCATAGTGGCCAGTGCTTCACAAAAAATGAATAGAACAGGGCAGTTATTCAATGATCCATCCAGTCCCAGCTTCTGCCTGTCAGAGGTTTAGGGATCCCCAGAGCATAGGGTATATCCCTGACCATCTTGCCTAACAGCCTTTGCTGGACCAATCCTGCAGGAACTGTTCTAATTCTTTTTTGAACTCAGGTTACTCTTTTGGCCTTCACAACATCCCCTGGCAACAAGTTTCAAAGGTTGACTGTGCATTGAGAGAAGAAATACTTCATTATATTTGTTTTAAACCTGCAGTCTATTAATTTCAGTAGATGACCCTGATGCTTCCCTACTCATTTTTTCCACATCATTTATACTTTTATAAACTACTGTCATATCCCTCCTTACTCATCTGTTTTCTAAGACGAATAGTTCCAGTCTTTTTAATTGCTCTTCTTACAGGAGCTGTTCCTTAGCCCTAATCATTTTTATTGCCCTTCTCTGCACTTTTTCCAATTCTAATATATATTTTCTGAAATGAGGCAACCATAACTGCATGTGGTATTCAGGGTGAGGGTGTACCATTGATTTAGATAGTGACATTATTATATTTTCTGTTTTATTATCTAGCCCTTTCTAATAGTTACTAAAATTCAGCTAGCTTTTTTGACTACTGATGCACTCTGAACAAATATTTTCAGAGAACTATACACAATGACTCCAAGAACACTTTCTTGAATGGTAACAGCTCATTTACACTGTATCATTTTGTGTGTATAGGGATTATGTTTTCCAGCATGCATTATTTTGCATTTTTCAACATGTGACAAATAAATTTGTTGGTCTTTAAAAATGCCACCAGACTTCTTGTTTGTTTTGCTGAACTAAACTAACATGGCTAATCCTTTGGAACTTATCATGTGCCATTTTGTTGCCCAGTCACTCAGTTTTGTGAGACACCTTTTAACTCTCCATAGGCAGTTTTTGGACTTCATTACCTTGATTAAATTTGTATTTTATGCAGACTTTGCTCCCTCTCTGCTCACCTCCTTTTTTGAGCTCACGTATGAAGATCTTGAGCAGCACTGTACAGATCACTGGAGGACATGGCTGTTTACATCTCTCCACTGTGAAAACTAACCATTTATTCCAGCCCTTTGTTTCCTGTCTTTTAACCAGTAACTGATCCCTGAAAAGACCTTTTTTCCTTATCCCAGGAATGCCTACCTTATTTATGAGCATTTGATGAGCTACCTTGTCAAAGGCTTTCTGAAACTCCTGCGTACACTATATCCATTGGTTCACTCTTATCCACATTTGTTCAGCCCCCACAAAGAATCCTAATAGAGTGGTGAGGCTTGATTTCCCTTTACAAAAGCCATGTTGATTCCTTCCCAACATATTGTCTTCATCTATAGGTCTGATAATTCTGTTCTTTGCCATAGTTTCCCCCAGTTTGCTTGGTACTGAAGTAAGGCTTGCTGACCTGTGACTGACAGGATCACTTCTAGAGCCTATTTAATTTAAGAGCTAGCATTACATGAGTTATCTGCCAGTTCTCTGGTACAATTTAAGTGATAGTTTACATATTATAGTTAGTAGTTCTGCAATTTCACATGTGGATTCGATCAGAACTCATGGGTGAATGCCATCTGGAAATGTTCCTGCTAAGAATTGGGATGCCATGAGCAAATATTTTAGTTTGTCGCCAGAAAGCACCAAAAAAGATTGTGTCAAATGCTGCCTTAAATGGAACTGTCAGCTTCCCACAAATGCATGCTCTAGGTACAGCTGTCAGTATCCATCTTGAAATCTATGCGGTTCTGGGACATCCATCAGCTTCCTGTCATCCATCACCTACAGAACATCCTTCCAATAGCTTCCTTAGTAAGAACCCTCTCCATGGGTCAGAACGCCCTGCAAACAAACAGTAGTACATGAATGCACACACACAACATTTTGTGTGCAGTAGCAGGGTCCCAGTAGTTGAAGTATATTTGAGGGGCCCCAGAACCTTCCTAATCTCTTGGCCCACTTCCTGTATTGTCCAGGTTGTCTTCATGCATGTGTGGGCTCAATTTTTCTAGATTCTGGAATCTGGGCCCCAGAACTCTTTGCTCATCAGATTTGTGGGCCCCAGAATTGCATTCTGGTGTTCTCCAGCTTACTTTAACCCCTGCAGAGTCCATATAGAAAGTTAGAGCATGGCACAGTAGATTGCTGTTGATTCACACCCTGGCTTGCTGCATGCTTACTCTGAGGAGTTTAATAGCTTCTGGCTCCAGGTTGTTCTCTCCTAATTCAAAATAGTTGCTTTGTTTTGTTTTTCTTTTTAGAAATAAACTATAAATTAAGCAACTTTTTTTCTGAAATGCCCCAAAAGACTACTCCACCTCCGTTCCCTCCTCTGTGCATTGATGATGAAGATGAAGTCCGTCATGAAGATGATGCACATCTCTAGTAACAGCTGCAACTAAAGATCAGGGCCCCATCTTGTTAGCTGCTGTACAACCCTGTAACAAAGAAATGGTGTCTGACCTAAAGAGCTTACAATTTAAGTACAAGATCACAGAATCATAGGTTTGGAAAGGACCTCATGAGGTCATCTGGTCCAACACTCTGCTAAAAGCAGGACCATTCCCACTAAATCATCCCACCCAGGATTTTGTCTAACTGGGCCTTTAATGTTTCCAAAGATGGAGATTCCACCACCTCCCTAGGTAATTCATTCCAGTGCTTCACCATGCTCCTAGTGAGAAAGATTTTCCTAATATCTAACCTTGACCACCCCAGCTGCAGCTTGAAACCATTGCCCCTTGTTCTGTCCTCTGTTACTACTGAGAACAATCTAGCTCCCTCCTCTTTGGAGCACCCCATCAAGTAGTTGAAGATTTCTATCAAATCCCCCTCAGTTTTCTCTTCTGCAGACTTAACAAGTCTAGTTCCTTCAGTCTCTCCTCTTAAGTCATGTGCCCCAACCCCCTAATCATTTTCATTGCCCTCCACTGGACTCTTTCTAATTTATCAACATCCTTTCTGTAATTTGGAGCCCAAAACTGGACATAGTATTCCAGATGTGGCTTTGCCAGCACCAGATAGGGGGGAATAATCACATCCCTCAATCTGCTGGCAACAGTCCTACTGATGCAGCCCAATATAGAATTGGCCTTATTGGCAACAAGAGCACACTGTTGACTCATATCCAGCTTCTCATCCAACATAACCCCCATGTCGTTTTCTATAGTGCTGCTACTTAGCCAGTCAGTCCCCAGCCTGTAGCAGTACATGGGATTTTTCCATCCTAAGTGCAGGACTTTGCACTTGCCCTTGTTGAACTCATGAGATTTCTTTTGGCCCAAAGCTCCAATTTGTTTAGGTCTTCTTGAAGCCTATCCCTATCCCCCAGTGTGCTTATCATTCCACCCAGATTGGTGTCATCTGTGAATTTACTGAGCATGCAATCTATCCTATCATCCAGATCATTAATGATGTTGAACAGAACCATCCCCGTGACTGATCCCTGGGGCACTGCACTAGTTACCGGCTGCCAACTAGCTATTGAGCCATTGATCCATACTCGCTGAGCTCGATGATCTAGCCAGCTTTCTATCAACCTTACGGTCCATTCATCCAAACCATAC
Organism: Podocnemis expansa; assembly: GCA_007922195.1. NCBI lineage: Eukaryota > Metazoa > Chordata > Testudines > Podocnemididae > Podocnemis > Podocnemis expansa. The sequence continues at coordinate 12,338,928 of ML682069.1, read as the reverse complement.
TTCCTTAAGTTGCTGATAAAGATGCTGTGGGAAACTGTATCAAAGCTTTGTTAAAGTTGAGGTATATCACATTGATGGTTCTTCCTATATCCACATATCCTGTCATCTCATCATAGAAAGCAATCAGGTTGGTCAGGCATGATTTGCCCTTGGTGAACCCATGCTGACTGTTTCTGATCACTCTATTTCCCTCCAAGTGTTTCAGAATGGATTCTTTGAGGACCTGCTCTATGATTTTTCCAGGGATTGAGGTGAGGCTGATTGGTCTATAGTTTCCCTGGTCCTTCTTTTTCCCTTTCTTGAAGATAGGCACTATATTTGCCTTTTTTCTAATCATTTGGGACCTTCCCTGTTTGCCACAAGTTTTCAGAGATAATGGCTAGCAGCTCTGCAATCACATTGGCCAACTCCCTCGGATGCAGTTCATCCAGTCTCATAGACTTGTTCACGTCCAACTGCTCTAAGTAGTCCCTAATGTGGCCTTCCATCACTAAGGGCAGTTCTCCTTCTCTTCATTCCATGTTAACCACTGTAGTAGCCTGGGAGCTGACCTTGCCTGTGACAACTGAGATAAAAAATATATTGAGTACTTCAGCCTCTTCTGCATCATCCACCATGAGGATACCTACATCATCCCTGATCCTCTTCTTGTTATTGACATACTCGAAGAACCCCTTCCTATTGCCCTTCACATCCCTTGCTAGCTGCAACTCCAATTGCCCTTTGGCCTTTCTGATTGTATCCCTGCAGACCCAAGCAATATCTTTATACACCTGCCTAGTCATCTGTCCAAGCTTCCACTTCTTGTAAGCTTCCAGTTTGTGTTTGAACTCACCGTAGAGTTCTATGCTAAGCTATGCCGGACACTGTCAATAGTTGCTTTTCTTTCTGCACTTCAGAATGATACCTTCCTGTGCCTGTAGTAGGGTTTCCTTAAAATACAGCCAACTGTCTTGGATGCCTTTCCACTTCAGATTAGCATCCCAAGGGATCCTTCCCATCAGTTTTCTGAGGGAGCCAAAATCTGCTTTTCTGAAGTCTAGGATCTGTGTTCTGCTTCTTTCCTTTCTTTCTTTGATCAAGATCCTGAACTCCTGATCTATCATTGTTGCTGCTGCCCAGATCGCCATTCAGTTGCATAATCAAGATGAGAGACAACAGCTGGCTATAACAAACTATCAGGGGAAGCACAATGAAACAATAAGGCAATGCCAACATTAAAAAAACAAGGAGTTGTGTGGCACTGTTCAGCTAGCATGATAGGTGGTTGTCACTCCACAACAGTTGCATAATCGTTATACTTTGTGCTTTATTTTAAAATTCTTCTCTCAGAAAAGTCCTTAAAATCAGGGGCATGCTACTGAGAAGGATCCCAAGCAAAAATTCAAAGGATAGGAGAGAGCTTCTGCACAGTTTGAAGCACCGTCTTTGACCCTGTTCTACCTGTCATACATTCAAAATGTCCTTGCCAGCATCCTCTACTTATTCCCCACCCTAATTTCTGGTTCATCTGCCCTTCTGCTCACATTGGAAGGGCCTTCAATCTAAACACTCATGTGCAGTTCTGGGCCTCGGATTTACATCCATGATTAAACTATATTTACACAGTGTATGTGAGTAGCAGCTAGTGGTCTGACTGCAGGCATGAGAGTCAAGTACTCCTATAGTCTCAGCCTGTGATGAATTCCCTTTGTCACCTGAGGCAAGTCACTTAGCCTCATTCCATTTTGCACATCTGTAAAATGGTGACCCAACAACTTTCTGAGTGATACTTTTAGAGGGTGGGCAGAAATAATACATTTCCTGTCAAAACAGAAAAAAAAAAAAGCAAGGGGAATAGAAACACAGAGAAGCCTTCTGGCATGTTGGGGGGCCTGTTTTGTACATTTTTACTTATACAAATAGGTCCATTGACTTCAGTGGGTGAGCATGGACAATTCCCATCAGTAGGAGCTTGCAGGATTGAATTCTTGGTCTGCCCTTCCCATCTATACACCTCCTTGGCGCCCCCCACCAAAGCAGAATTCTTCCAGCTGTTTTGTGAAATGGAGGAGGAGATCAGAATTAAGTCTGCAAGAAGCAGCTATCATCTCGCAAAAGAAAAGGCACTAAATATTTCCCTCCCTTTGCATTTCAGCTTATGCCAAGAAGTTTGGGAAGAAAGTCAAAATGGTAAGAACACTTACGCTTTCTTAATTTCCAGCTCTAATCATCATCTAATACTTGTAAAATTCATCTCCTCATCACACAGCTAGTTAACTAATGGCTGGATATTTGTTTCTCTTCTCTGGATTGCTTGTGTTCATAGCTTTTAGAAACAGTATTTTTCAAAGGGTCTTTTGTGTGTTTCATTTTCAGCAGGATGGTTTAAACAAGGGTCAGCCCAGTCCCCTTACCTATCAAGACAGGGCTGCTATGCTGAACAAGGATCTCCTGGAAATAAATCTTCTGAGCAGGAAGAACTTCAGGAAGTCAGCACCACAATTCCCCAAGAAATCCAAAAAGAGAGGTAGGACTTCCAGCAGTATCTTGCTGTACCTTTCTCATTCTGGTGCTGGGTCCCTTTGATGTCTGACCCACTGTAATCTTATTTTAACTTGAGGCTTGTAGAAGGTGCTAAATTAACCAGACAAAAGAACGGACTCCATTAGCCCCAGAAGAGGATAGCATAGGCAGAAGCACCCCTACATTGCTTCTTACTACTGGACTTCCACCCTGGCTTCAGTAGGTGAACAGACAGTTCCCTCTCTAGGGCCATCCATTCTTTGGTCTCGCTTAGGAAAGACCAAATGCATTTATAATAGCCCCCTTTGTGATGTGGCTATCTGTCCCCTAGAAAATGGACTGAAACCACCAAATCCATTTAATAGACAAGCTACTGAACAGTCATCAGAAGTAGACTTCTGTTCCCTTGAGTCATATTTGGACTTGTGTCCCAGAGGTGAAAGGATTTGCAGCTTTCCCTGATCAAGACATAAATTAATTACAAATATTACATTAAGCAGGTTAGGTTCCAATGGTTAGGACATTAGCTTTGAACTCATAGGCTGTGTCCACACTTAGGCAGTTAAATGGATTTAACTTGAGTCGATGTAATAAAAGCACTGTGAAAATTTTTAAATCGGTTTAAGTTAAATCAATTTAAGATGTCCCCACTAGAAACTTAAATCAAACTAGCATGTCCATGGACAGGACTTGCTGGTTTGATTTAGGAGATGAGCACCATTGGAGGTGTGGCAAGATGGCCCCCTAGAAGGGCCATGCCCCCACCCAATATATAGAAAATGAACAGCACCCTTGGAAGGAAAAGAGGAAAAGAGTTAAATCGCAATAACAGTTGAATTGAAATAACACATCCACACAGCATTATTTCAAAATAACAGTTCCAGTTTAACCATCATTTAGATATAATACTAGGTTTTATTCCTTATTGTGAGATAAGGGAGCTCCTTATCTCAATATAAGGAAATGTAGTGTGGACCTGCAATCTTTTAAATTGAAATAATCTTCATTATTTCAATTTAAAGACTGTGTGTGGATATACCCATAGACTTTAAGGCCAGAGGAGACCATCATGATAATCTAGTCTGACCTCTTGCACAATGCAGGACACAGAATCTCACCCCCAATGTCTCTAATAAAGCCATAAGCTTTGATTACATCACTGAAGTCCTCAAAACATGACCTGAAGACTTCACGTTACAGAGAATCCATCATTTACACTAGTTTAAACCTGCAAATGACTAATGCTTCATGCTGCAGAGGATGGCAAAGAAGCCCCAGGGTCCCTGTCAGTCTGACCCAGAGAACAATTCCTTTCTGCCCTGAAATATGGTGGTCAGTTGAACCCTGAGCATGTAGGGAAGCCAGTAGCCAGACACCTGGGAAAGAATTTGCAGTAGTAACTCAGAGCCCTCACCATCCAATGTCCCATCTCTGGGCCAGTGGGGATATTTGCTAACAGCAGTCACAGGTGGACATCATGCCATTGTAGGCAGTCTCATCATACCATCCATACCATAAACTTAATCAAGCTCAGTCTCAAATCAATTAGGTTTCTTGCCCACACTGCTCACCTGTTTCAGACCTGTACTCCTCTGAAGGCTGGAAACCTTTATCTAATTTCAAGCCTAAACTCACTGGTGGACAGATTATATCCATTTTTTCTTGTGTCAATATTGGCATGTAACTTCAGAAACTCCTCTACCTCCCTAGTATTTGTCCCTCTGATGTATTTATTGAGAGCAATCATATGTCTCCTAGGCCTTCAACTAGTTAGGTTAAACAACCTAATGTCTTAGAATCAGGGGTTAAAACATAATTTGGCAGGTCCCAGTACCCTCCTAAGTTTTTGGGTCCCCTTCACACACATCCAGGCCCCCACACCCACCCCAGCTACTGCCCCCACAAATGCCTGTCACCACCCCAGTGACTGCCCCCACCCCAGCTACTGCCCCTGAAACACCTACTCCCATTAGGCCACTCTTTCCTCATATATTTCTCAGCCCCAACCCCCTTTTCCTAAGCTCCTTGCCCCCATGTCCCCTTGCCCTCCCTGCCCCCCACCCCCCACCTCCCCTCTCTTCACTTCACCCCCTTCAGCTCCCCAACCCCCTCCACACCTCTCCAGTCCACCTTCCTGATGCCTTCTTCCCACTGTACCCCCCCACTCTGAGCCATCAGCTGCCTGACTATCCCCAAGCCACCCCCCCAGTACCCCCTTATTTGCACTACCAAGGTGGCTGAGGAGTCAGGCCAGGCCAGAGCAGAGGGGAGGGAGGCTGTGGTGCTGGCCGGCCGGCCAGCCAGCCAGAGGAGACATGGGCCCGAGACTGGGTCCGCATTGTGCGTGCTGCCTGGGCCCAGCAGGAAGCAGCAGGGCCACCGCAGGGCTTGAGCTGGCCCTGGGAGACCATGGCAGAATGCTACGTTCCAGTGTGTTCTTCTATTTTTAGGGGGCCCCAGAACAAAGTGTTCTGGTGTGTTTCTCTATTTTTAAGGGGCCCTGGAATGCTGCCTCCTTAAAAATAGCAGGCCCCAGAACAGTGTCCCAGGGTATCCTGGCTTACTTTAACCCCTGCTTAGAATAGTATCTCATAAAATTAAAGTTTCCATTCCTCAGATCATTTTAGTTGTCCTTCTCTGCTCTTGTTCCAGGCTGAATTCATCTTTCTTAAAGATGGGAGTTCAGAAATGCACAGAGTATTCCACATAAGATCTCACCAGTGCCTTGCCTAATGGTTATAGGTCTTCCCTATCTTTACTGGAAATAACTTGCTTGATTCATCCTAGGATTGTATTAGCCTTTTGCGTGGCTGCATCACCCTGGCAGATTACAGTCATCCTGTGATCAATCAATACACCCAGTCCTCTGTCATTACCAACTTATAAATTCTCAGTTTTTAGCAAAAAAAAAAAAAAGTTCTTGTTAGCCCCTAAATGCATGCCCTTATATTTGGAACTATTACATTTCATCCCATTTCTATTACTCCAGATTTCAGGGTCATTCAGATATTCTCATGTGATACTCTAGTCCTCATCTGTATTAGAAATACCTCCAAACTTCGTTTTATCCACGGATTTTATTAGCACACTCCCATTTTCTGTACCAAGGTGAGATGTGAGTTCAGTTCCCTGCTTATACTACACATATTCTGTGTGCCCTTAACAAACATATTCTGTGTGCCCTTAAGCCAGTGACACGGTCCCTCTGAACCTCCATTTACCCACCATTAAAAAGGGTATAAATGTGCTTTCTACCACCTCACATAGCTATTGTGGGGAAAATACACTGAAGATTGAGAGATACTAAAATTAAGGTTGGAGTTGGGGAATCAAAAGGAAGTATCTGAAAAACATCATTTCAGCATTTTTGGCACACACACCATTTTGATTTTCATTTCAAAATGAGTATTTCAAATTTATTTTATTTAAAAAATTATAACATTTTAAAGTGTCAAAATCTGATCAAAATGTTTTGATTTTTTGAAACAAAATGATTTGATCCAGAACAATTTCTTTCAAAATTTTGTTTCACAAGAAATATGAATTTTTTAAGTTTGTTTTAATGATGTTTTTTTTCTAAAATAGTGGCATTTCCTGTGAAATGAGAAATGAGATTTCCACGGTTCTAAATCATATAATTGAGGTAGACATGATCAGTTCATGTTCATGCCTGAAGAGAACAAGAAGCATGAATTTGATAAGCATGAGTACATTTTCTATAAATGCATAGGTATTACACCTATGTATGTATAGGAGTCTATGTAATCAAGGAGCTGATGCTCACAGATTGGTGGGATTCTAACACCGGAAATAACTCCAGCCTCTCCTAAATCCCTGTTTATTCTTTTTCACTTCCCTGTTCCTCCAGCTTCCCCTTTTTCACTTTCTTTCTCTTTATCCTCTTGCTTCCAATTCCCTTCCTTAGAATTTAAGTCTTCAGTAGATCCAAACGGCAATAATAGTCACACAATTGACCTCATGTAACAATCACATTCCATCCAACAGATGGTAGTGTTTGTAAAACTAGAGAGAGAGAAACACTTAAACACTGACTGTTTCCATCACCATGCAAAGACTGAAATCATGGACAAACAACATCCCTTACACTATAACCTCAGCCATGCAGAATACAATGCCATCAGAAACAACTCTGACATTATTATTAAGGAGGCTGACAAAGGAGGTGCTGTCATCATCATGAATAAATTTCATTATGACCAGGAGTCTTATAAACAACTCTCCAACGCAACATTCTACAAACCACTTTTCTCTGACCCCCACTGAGGAATACGAGAAGAAACTACACCACCTACTCAAGAAACTCCCAAAGACAGCACAGGAAGAAATCAAGACAGACACACTCCCACAACCCCGACCAGGGATATTCTATCTATTGCCAGAAATCCTTAAAAAAGGAAACCCCGGTTACCCCATCATCTCAGGCACTGGCACTCTTACAGCAGGCTTATCTGGCTATGGGGACTCCCTCCTCAGACCCTACGCTATTAAAATGCCTAGCTATCTTCGGACACCATGGACTTCCTGAGGAAAATCCAATCTATTGGTGAGCTTTCAGAAAATACCATCCTGGCCACTATGGATGTAGCAACTCTTTACACAAACAACCCACACAAAGACAGATTACAGGCTATTAGAAGCATCATCTCAGATGATGCCACAGCACACCTTGTGGCTGGACTTTGTGACTTTGTACTCACCCACAACCATTTCAGATTTGAGGTATACCTTCAAGTCAGCAGCACTGCTTTGGGTATGGCATGGCCCCATAATATGCCGAAATTTTTATGGCCGAGCTGGACCATTTCCTCAAGTGTCATCCCAAAGCACCGTTCCGTTACTTATGCTACACTGATTACATCATCATCATCTAGACCCATGGGAGGGATTCCCTTGAAGAGTTCCACAGAGATTTCAACAATGTCCACTCTACAGTCAAACTTAGCCTGGAAGACTCCACAGAGGAGATCCACTTTCTAGCCACTACAGTGCAAATTAGTGATGGACACATAAACACCTCCCGATACCGAAAACCTACTGATCAGTATAGTTACCTACATCCCTCGAGCTTTCATCCAAAACACACCGCACAATCTGTTGTCTACAGCCAAGCCCTAAGATATAACCACATTTTCTCTGATCCCTCAGACAGAGACAGACACCTTTAGGATCTCTATCAACCATTCTTAAAACTATACTACCCACCGCAGAAGTGAAGAAACAGATTGACAGAGTCTGGTGGGTATCCCAAAATCAGCTACTACAGGAGAAGCTCAAGAAAGAAAACAACAGAACACTTCTAGTCATCACCTTCAACCCCCATATCAGACCTCTACAGAGCATCATCAAGGATCTGCAGCCAATTCTATAAGACAACCTCTCACTCTCTCAAGCCTTGGAAGACAGACCTGTCCTAGCTTACAGACAGCCCCACAACCTTAAGCAGATACTCACCAGAAACTATTTACCTAACAGAACCATTAAAGCAGGCACATATCCCTGCACCAAACCATGCAGCCAACTTTGCCCATGTATCTGTACAAAAGACACCATCACATGGCCTAATCAAACCAGCTATTCCATCAAGGGTTCATACACCCACTCATCCATCAATGTGATTTATGCCAGAAATGCCCCCCCCACCTTATAAAGTGGACAAAAAACACAGTCTCTGTGCAAAAGACTAAATGGGTACAAACCTGCCATCAGAAATGACAACATTCAAAAACCAGTTGGTGAGCACTTCAATCTTCTTGATCTCTCCATTGATGATTTTCTAATAGCTGCGCTCAAACAAATGAATAACAAATAAAGGCTTCAAACAGAAATGGCAGAATTTGAATTTATATGCAAATTTGACAGTGTTTTTTCAGGGCTAAATAAGGACTTTGGATTTTTTCTCATTACAACAGGTTATTTGACTTCATCTTCTTTTGTATGCTGTTCCTCAGTGTTTGAATCTTAACAACTGCTTTGATTTGCTGTTACAGTATGACCTGCTCCCATGACTTACACTTCCCTGCATTTATTTCCTCCTATTCTGCAACTTCCCCATCTTCAAAGTGTCTGACAAAGTGGCATTTTCTCACACAAAAGACAATGTGATAAATAAATTTGTTGGTCTTTAAAAGTGCCACAGGACTCCTTGTTAGTTTTGCTGAACTAGACTACCATTGCTATCCCTTTGGAACTTAAACTTTGGTATATTGTATTGTTGAGTAGATCATATCATCAACTCTTGTTATTTGAAGCATTAGAATAATTGTGGTTTCTTTGATTATAAATTTTATATATATTGTGCTTCTTAAAGCCCCAAGTCTTGCAATAAAACTCTCAACACTTTCATTTTTCCAAAATTAAGTTTCTAGTCCTTCAGGTTGCTGAAAGAAATGTTAAATATATGAACTAAGTGCACGCTATGACTCCAGAAGGCAAATAAATACTGTTTTCAAGATCTTATTATTTTTAAGGAAACTTCAACGTTCTTGAGATCTGATTCATGATTTTTGAATGCATGGAACTGGTGATACTGAAGATAAAAACAGAAGCTGAGATGATTGACAGATGTGCCTAATACTGATTCAGCTATATAACTAGAGTAAAAAAGACAAATGACAGGAAAAAACACTTTTAAAAACAAAATATGTATTGTCATAGTTCCCAGGCTAGCCACGCACTAAGTAAGTCCCTTTTAGGTCTCTCTGGGTATTGTTACACTGCAATTAGAAACCCATGGCTGGCCCATACCGGCTGACTTGGGCTAAGGGATTGTTTAATTGCAATTATAGAAGTTCAGGCTTCAGCTACTGCCTGAGCTGTTAGATGCTCCCTTCTGGCAGAGTCCTAGAACCCAGATCCACCCCAAGCCCAAACACCTACACCATAACAAAACAGCCCCTTAGCTGAAGCTCATGACTTCAAATCAGCTGGCACAGACCATCCACCGCTGTCTAGTTGCGGTGCAGACGTGCTTCCTGAGTGAACCCCACCCCCTATCAGATGATTAGCCTCTTATCCTGGAGTTAATGCTCTGCCCTAGATACCTTAAGTTATCAAAATTCAATTTTTCATTAAAAAAACAGAAAAATTTAAAAGCAATTCACAAGGTGGGAGGGGTTACTGGACTTGATGCATTAGGGCAGTGGTTCTCAACCACTGTGTCACGACACAAAAGTGTGTCGTGGTATAGCGGCAGAGTGTCTCACCACAAATCAGGCTGCTGCTGCTGAAAGGCCCCTCTGTCCTGCTACCAAAAGAAATGCTCAGTGGTAAGGAGAGCTATCGGCTGCAGAAAGAGATGCCACCAAAATGCCTAATGGCAGTTGCTTTCTGAGGTGGTAGGGGTGCTTCTGGAGATTCCACTGCCAAAACCGCCCTGCAAAGTTTTTCTTTGTCAGCAGGGGATAGTCTAAGTTGTACCACCACCAAAACAGCTGCTGCCAAAGAGAAAAACTCAGCGGTGGCTGGGTGAGGAGGGGCTCCCCTATGTGGCACATCATTGGCAGGGCTCCTAACTGTGTTGCAGCACTAAAGAGGGTTAAAAACCCTGCATTGTGATGGGCAGAATTTACAACAGCTCTCAGTGCTAACAAGAGCTGGCTTGCAAAATGTCACCAAAATATGTTTTTAATGGGAAATGGCTACTCAAGGAATTTTTTTTTGTTTTGGTTGATTTATTTTTTTCCCAGTGAAAACCTGTATTTTGACAACTGAAAAAATGGCTCAATTTCTTCTCTCCTTCCCTTGCCTGTGTTTCTTATTGCCTTCCTCCTCCTTCCCTTTTCCAGTGAGTGAAAGTGGTAGCAGGGGGACAAAGGGAGCAAAAGGGAGCTAATAAAAAAAAAGCAAAGAAAAACAAAAATGTTCATTTGAAAAAGGATTTTTTTGTTGTTCAAATTCTGTATATTGTTAAACAAAATGAAAGTGTAGTTTAACTTTTTTTCCCAGCCAGTATGTGCAATTTTCTAACCAGGCCTCATGCACATCAATGATAAGCCTTCTACTGCCTCAACAGGTGTGTCAGGCCAGAGCCTGAGTGCTTTAAAAAAAAAAAAAAAATCTCACTCCCTCACTCCTGTTCTGTACAAAGCATATTGCTGGTCACAATCAACAGAATGCCATCCTACGTGAGTGTGGGTAACTTCACTTGTTTGTTTCATACTTGTCATCCTTTGGCTGGGCCTGAAATTGGTCCATACCCCAACTAGAGGTAACCTCTAGAACAGTGGTTGTCAAACTTTTTTCCTTGGGACTGAGTTGAAAAAAATTCATTTGTGCCCGTGACCCAACAATTACATCTTTCAGCAACGCACTCTAGTCTTGTGGTGGAGGCAGCAGGGGGTGCCGCAACCCAGTACCTGAGGGTCCACCACCCAGTACTGGGTCCTGATGCTAAGTTTGAAAAACCACTGCTCTAGAGGAGCTATTCCAGTAGAAGCTGCAGAGTCTGGAAAGGGGCCAGATTGCCCTAAAACCTATGACCTGATGTGATCTGAAGTGCTGATTTGCAGCTCCCTGCCATGAAACTTATTATTGAGAAGATGGCTTTGCTTATCCTTTCAAGAGCTAAGCACTCTAGGATGCCTTGGATCTTTTCTGATAGTTCAGTCTTCAGAGTATTTCCTGACCTTGGCAGTTGTTATTCGTTATTCTGTCCCTGAGAACTTAGAATTGACTAAAATGAACTTACTGAGGTGCAGGCGACTGGTGAGTTTTAAAAATTCAATACCTTTGTTCAAGTAGTATGTAGAAAGGCATGCAGTTAGCTAGGGTGTAATTAGGAAGGGGTTCTTTCATTCCAGAAGGGGTGTCCAACCTTTTTGGATGGGGGGGGTGACATTGCAATTCTTTTTGCACTTGGGGGGGCCAGTAAGCAATGTTTTTTAACATTCCTAGCCCTGCATGGCCCACACAAGTGCATGCATGGCTCCACAGGCTGGATAAGAGCCCTTGGTGGACCAGATTCTGGCCCGCGGGCCACAGGTGGGCAAATCCTGCAGGTTTTTTCCAAAGGAGAATGCACAAGGTGAAATCTGGTGCAGTGTATTTTAACTATGCATCTTTTTTTATTTTTTCAATTTCAGCCTGCTTTTGGAAATACTGTGTTCAGAGCAAGTAGCTTTTAGCCCTTCTATCAACGGACCATTTTGGTGACTTAAGGAATTTGACCCCAACGAAGAAATCTTCAAACTCTGAAGACTTTTCAACACACATGATTAAACAACAAGTAATAAAGTAACTATTTGACCATATTTGCCTTGAGTATAATATGTATTTAAAGGAGAAATGTAAATATTTTTATTTAAAATAATATAATAAAATAATTTTTGTACCAGCAAGATTGTAGGAAAAGATTTCTTACACTAAGAAACACTGAGGAGAACTTGGGGGGAAAAAATACTAGGCCCTTTGCGCTGCACTTTGAAAGTGATATCAAACCAGAATTTATTTCTACTCTTATGATAGTTGGAGTTTCACATACCTAGGCCATTCTGTAAGCATTACATGACGTCAGTGGCCCTAGTTTTACAACCGTCAGACTGAAATTGATACTTCATGTTATTTCCCCTTGCCAAAACCTGCAGAAGATGGCTCAGGGGACCTCTGTGAATGAGGAGCCAGTCAAGGAGCTGGAGATCCTGCATGGAGTCCCTTCAGCAGGGCCATCTCTAGATGGATGTGGAGCTTAGGGCAACTTACACTGTGTGGGGGTCTCCCTTAACAACATTGGTCATATTTGTGGTTTGGAACCTGTTGTTCCCTGAATTTCAGGCTTTCAGCACAATATGACCAGAGCAGGAAATGCAAAATCTGCCATCTTTGTTGCAGTTAAAAAAAATTGGGTGGGTTTGGTTGCGGTTTTGGACATACTTCCACTGTTTCTTAGAACAGAGCTTGGCAACTCTTATGATGCCAAAGCATGGGGTACCCTGAAGTTTGGGGGCAGAGCGATTGCCCCAATTCTCTGTAACCTAGGGACGGCGCTCCCCTTCAGAGTAGTGGGTGGGGTATACCTAGTTAAAAGCACTGCGGGGCTAGGCTGTTCCCAAACCAGGCAGAGCCTGGTGGGGGAATCTATGGAAACAACAAGGCCATCCTTGTGGGAGTCCTCTGCCTGCACACTGGTGCTGCTGGGCTTGCTTGCCTCTCTGGAAGCTGTGCTACAGGGGACTTCCTCAGGCTTTATTGGCCTGCCCACTCCTTTTCCCCTCCTGCCAACTCTCACCCTCTTCCCCCTTGGGAGCCTCAAACATATGTTCCACAGCATCTGGAGATGGAGAAATGTGGCACAGAGGCGACTGATGTATGCTAGGGAATGAGCCAGAGGGACTTCTTGTGAAGCTAAGTGTTGATTTCCAAACACTGTGAGCCTGATTTTCAGATATGCTGAGTGTTAATGTCAGTTGGAATTGCAGCTGTTCAGCACCTCCGAAAATCAAGTCCTGTGAAAATTCATTTCAGATGAGAGTTTCATTTTTCCTTTAGTCTCTTAGCAAGTAACATCAGTACATTCTTTTTGTTTAAGGAAAATGTAACACAGGGTACATCTGCACTACAAAAACCACCCTGTAGCAGTACGATTGTTCACTATGGCGCACACAGGGTTAAAGAGGGCCTGTGTGTGGCAGCCAGTCAGCTGCTGGGGGCTGTGAGCCAGTCAGGAGTAGGCACCCCATACAAAAAGGGAGCAGCAGGGGTCACAAGTCAGTCTGTCTTGGGACCTGAAGGGAGAAAGTCCTCTCCCTAACTGGCTGCCTGCGGGAGTCAGCACCTTGGAGAACTCTGCAGATGCTGCATGGGGAGCTGGCCAGAGGCTGGGGTTCCTGAAGGTGTGGATGTCAGCAGAGGCTGGAGCTGTGGTCCGGAGGCAAGGAGCCTGAGATGGATGATGACTGGATTCTGGCATGGTGAGGGGCTGTGTGTGACTGGGGCTGTGGGGAAAGCAGCTCAGGGAATTAACTTGGGTGAGGAGTGACTGGAGGGGGGCAGAAGTGCTCTGTGGAGGCACTTAGGATCCCTGGGCTGGAGCCTGGAGAAGTGAGTGGGCCTGGATCTCTCTGTGCTCCCCCAGCAGTGGCAGGGGTGCCAGGATCAGAACAAGCTTGCAGGTGATTAACTCTTTAATTAGTGGCCAGGCCCAAACCAGGCTGGACTCAACCCCAAAAAAGGTTAATGGTGAGGACTTAGTCAATGGGCTAAGGTCCCAACAGAGGACTCAGACAGGAGTCAGCATGGCAAGAGGGTGGAACACTGGGTATCTGAAAGGGACCACTTGATCATTCCCTAGTGTCACCCCCAGGAGGTGCCCTCTAGGGGCGTCAAGTGTTGCCAACCGCCATACATACCTCATGTGGCAGTGAGTCCTAGAGCCTGCGTCAACTTGCTCAAGCTCAGTGGGTTCACACTATGGAGCCAAAAATAGCAGTGTAGACCTACCAACTCTGGCTGAAGCTGAGGCTCTGAAATCCTCCCCGTCACCAGGTTTCAAAGCCCAGGATCCAGCATGAGCCCAAATGTCTACACTGCTGCTTTTAGACATATAGCATGACCCCAAATCAGTTCACTTGGATCTGGTCTATACTACAGGGTTAGTTCAAAATAAGCTCCTTTTGTTGCCCTAGCTGGGGAAGGGTCTCCACTTAAATTTGGCTCCTGGTGACATAAGTGCTTCTCTATGCTGAGAGTAATATCTCCTCTCCAAGCAGTGTAGAATCACAGTCAATGTAATTAGGGTTAATGTAGAGTCAGTGTAGAAGGTGCATTGCTTATATCAGCTGTTAATGACCATAAGGAGTCATCCCACAATGCCAATACAATCAATACCAACACTCCTAGTGAGGATGTGCACCACTGACAAAAGAAGCCAAGTGTGAACACATAAGCAGGTTAATAACTGGTATGGTTGTATGCTGATATAGGTTAGCTCAGCATAATAACGTATGGACATGGGCTATGAGACTTGCTGCTGTGGTGGGCTTTTTGTCTGCATGTCTTTTTTTCTGTGGCCATCTTCACCATTAGGTGAACAAAAAGCGCTTAAATAACTCTTTATGCAAGTAACAAATAATTGCTGTGAGTATAGCAACAGGAATAAGGGAACAGTTTCTAATAAAACTGCAATACATCACTGGGTCTCATTATTTTGTGTATTAGAAGTGGTCCAAATGTAGATCAGCTTCTTGGGGGGGAGGTAATGACAAAATATGACATTTTGTCAGTATTGTTTTGTGAAAACATGTTCAATTTTTCATTCAAAACAAACATTTCCATTCATTGCCTAACTGAATTTTTGTTTTCAGTTGAACTAGAAGTAAATTTTTCATGACAAAGCTTGAAATAAATCATTTGTGTTCAAAACACTGACTGGGATGATCTAATGGGAGTGGTCCTGCTTTTTTTGGCAGGGGGTTGGACTAGATGACCTCGTGGGGTCCCTTCCAACCCTATGATTCTATGAAAAATGTTCTCCAGAACTAAAATTGGATTTTAACCATCTCTGTGATGAGAAGCCAGATATTTTACCACTTGGAGGCTCTACAGTTTTCATTATGACGCATGGGACTTTTCCAGAGCTAAATTAGCTAAAGGAGCTCCTATATATCTCACTGAATGAAAACACTGGGCCAAATTCATCTCTGGTGCAACTCCAATGGTGGTACACCAAGATTGAATTTGGTCATTTGATCATTACCAGGCAATAATGTAAAAAAAAGAATATATATTATGAGATCAAAAAGAAGCATGATCCTACTTTCTTATATTAATTATTATGGGCCCAAGTCTGTCATCAGTGGGAGTATGTGACTAGCAAGCTACTAATCAATTTGAAGAAGGGTGGCAGACTTTGATCCTGTGTGTTTTGTGTCATCCATAAAAACATGTGTTGAGGATCAACTAGTATTTTCCTATGTTTTAACTGTATATTGCTATTTCTACAAATAGCACATAGTATTAAAATGACATGTTGGCATGGAGTTAGAGATTGGAGTCCAGCCCTGTTGCCACGGTCTCTAATGACATCAATGGGACTAGTCACATGAGTACGAGCTGCAAGACTGAGCACTGAACATGTGCAATAACCAGATCTATGAAGTCTCAGTGCTTCTTAGAAAGTCATATGAACACTGGCACCTGAACCCCAGAGTTCAGTCTAGGTCATTAATTCTAATAGACCTGAATCCACAAAAGGATTTAACATCGCAATGCTCAGCATCACAGCAGCGAGCAAACCACAGAAACAAGACTGCAGTCCACAAAGCCTGAGTTAGGTATTTAGGCTCTCTATCCAAGATACAGAAAGAGAGAGGCACCTTGGAAAGAAATCCACAAAAGCTCAGATGCTAGGTGGGGAACCAGCTAATTTTAGACAATGGGAGATTCCAGCAACAGACATGCTCTAAGCCCTGCTTCTTTCTCTGAGATAAGTGCCTACTGTTGCTTGGTGCTCTGTAAAAGACATGGCTGAGGTCTGCCACACAAAACAGCTGGAGGAGGAATGCACTCCTTATAACTTTTAGCCCTATGGTTATTGTACACACCTGGGATGTGGGAAACCAGTTTCAATTCCTCCCACCCTGTTACCTGAGGAGAAAAAAGATTTGAACAAGAGTTGAGACCCCAAAGCCAGGAGCAAGAGTGAGTCAAGGGCCTGTATCTGAGGGGCTGCTCATCAAGTTAAAAAGACTGAGGAGAGTAAATTCTGGGAGGCCAGGGCAAAGACAGGCTAGGAGCTTTCCTGAGCGTGAGGTCTAGGAGATAAAAGCCATGATTAATAGGTGGGAAAAGAGGTAAGCCAGAATCTCAAAGAGAAGAGTCCTAAGAGGAAAAGATGCTGGTAGACCAGGCACAGCGTACTAACAACGCTCCAGATAGAGAGCGTGGAGACCTAGATAATGCAGAACAAATGATGGGATAAGAAACAAGATAACCCTCTTTAAAACTACCATTCCAGTCCTGTCAGCAGGGCTGGATGTGATGGGATGGATTAGGCCTAATGGCCCCCTGCTGGAAGCCTGAGGGTCCCGCCACACCATCCCAGGCAAGAACCAGCAGAGGAGTCCTCCAAGCAGCATAGAGTGGCTTCAGAGAATAGCCAATCAGAATGAGGATGGGCATATAAAAAGGAGCTGTAGGGTGAACTAGTCTTCTTCTTGCTGACAGTGAAGGAGTTCAAGGGGAGCTTGGCTAGCTAGGAGGAATGGCAGTATTCTGGACACTTCAGTGCTGGCAGTGTGACCTAAGAGAAGAGTGAGCTCCTGGCTGACTGCTAAGCCTGAACATAGATGAGCCCAGAGGTAAGGGTGAAACCTTGGTGAAAGCTGAAGCCTTGATGAAGTTGAGAGAACTGAAAGAAGTTTTGCTGAAGGGATGTGGAGGTGTGAGAGTTCTGTTCTTAGTATTAGTGGGCTGGGACCTGAAGAAGTGTGTGGGCCTGGGTGTCACTAGGCACATAGACAGAGCAACCTTGCAAATATGGAGCCCAAATCTGACATAAAGATGCATTATAGGCAACCACAAGAGTGGTGGGGGTCATGCCTTATTACTAGATATAGAGCTTTGATGTCCATGTGTATTGTTGGTAGTTATTTGATGTTTACACCTCTCTTGTTAAAGGTTAGCAAGGCAGGTAAATTGTTTCTCGTCTGTTACTGCTCTTCTATTTGATGAAGAGGTCAAAGAGAACATACCATCTAGATGGACCTTTGCTGTAACAATATAAATTGTTAACTGTGCTAATACAGCTAATTACCTGTAGTGCCTAGGAGGTGAAGGGTTGTCCTCAAAGGACAATATATATATTACTATTCTTGACTCAAGAAAGTCTGTATGTATTGCCATGAGAGCTAAATGGCTATTGCTGACTGGATCATCTGAAGAGGAAGCTGTTCAGTAAAGGTCAAGGCTCAGCACCACTGGCCTCAAAGCCCACATGAGGCAATTACCTACAAACACCTACCTGGCTGCAGCTATAAAGGAAGCTTGGAGCATAATCCTCTTATCTTGCATCTGTCCAAGCTTCTCAAGGAGAGTTTGGATCATAGGATTACAATCCTGGAATCACTAAGTCTGATGGAATAACTACAGCCATCTCTACACATGGACTATTGTCTTAATTTCTCTGGGTTGGCTTTCCAACAATTGAAGCTATGAAACAAAGGACTGAACCTGGTGTATATGGACTTTGAATCACTTGTATGTATGTGATCACTTTAACCATTTTCTTGTAGCTTCTCTCTTTTTCTGAATAAACTTAGTTTTAGTTGCTTAAGGATTGGCTGGCAACGTGGCATTTTGGGTAAAATCCAAACTTGCATTGATCTGGTAATGTGGCTGATCCTTTGGGTTCAGGAGAACCCTTTTGGTAAAGAGCAGGCATCTTGAGTAGTATACCCCTTTACTGAAGGGGTAGCTGTGTTTTACTGTCTTATAGTAAAAACAGTCCTGTAGCACCTTAAAGACTAACAGATTTATTCAGGCATAAGCTTTCATGGGCTCCACAAAAGCCATATGAGCTTCATACATCTGATGAAGTGAGTTGGAGCCCACAAAAGCTTATGCCCAAAGAAGTCTGTTAATCTATAAGGTGCCACAGGACTCATTGTTTTTACATCTCTTCACTACATCCAGTGGCTAACTGGGGGCCAGAGACTGAAATGCAGTAATGGGGACTGGATATATTTTTTTATTTGACTTTTGCTAACCAGTGTGGGGGAAGCAGAAGTATTGTTTTGTGCCTGTCTTCAGTATCACCCACTAGTGCTATGAAAACTTACTCCATTTGTAACCTGCCCTTATCTTGGCATTTTCAGGTGGCTATCCCAGGCACAGCAGCATCACACTGGGTTCCACACCTAGGGCACTAGGGAAATGCCTACAACTAGATGGTGGTTAATCCCCCAACACATAGGAGGCCTGGCTGGGATAGAAGGGCCCAAAGATGGCAAAACCATTTCCACCAGGGAGGAAACTGTAGGGCCTGATACCAGGGCCCAGACTGTTTAAAGACTGCAGCCACACCTGAAGTGATACCTGAGATGTGGGTGCAACACTTACAGGCGTCCCTTACCTTTCAGGAGTATGTGCCTGAACTATGGGAGACTCTGGTGTGGAGCTCCCTCATTCTTTTCTGTTGAAGCTCCTTCACTATGCATAAAAAGCGAGTGATTGAAACAGTGGGGCTAGATAGTTGGGTTCCTACCTTCCAGGTGGGGATTTGAATTGTCAGCCTAAGGCAGGAGATAGGTGCCCAGTAGTATCTAGAGGGAGGCAGCAGTGCATGTGCTCAGCATGTGTCTTTCCTGTGACAGGAATGTATGTACTGCCTGGTTCAAGTACAGACACATATGAGCTCCATTTGAGTTTGCATAGTAAAAATAGGCAGGTAGCTGGGGCAACATGGGTGTAGATCAAGCTGGATACCTGACTAACCACTCAAGGGTTCTGGATGACTTTGTGCACTAGTAGTTTGGCCAAGCTGTCACCAGCTATGCTGCTATTTTTAGATCCAGCAGAGTGAATACATCTGCCTATCCAACCTAGGGAGTACACCCCCACCTAGCTGCAATGTAGACATATCCTCAGAGGCAGAAATGGGTATCAAAGGAATTTTTACTCTGAAAAGCTTGGTGTCAAGTGAGTTTAGGTGCCTACAGGATTCAGCCGATTGCTGTGGGGTCTAAATCCAGGAGTTTGTTGGCAGAACAGGAGACTTGGGTGTTTAAATCTTGTTTGAAGTTCCTAAATATTTTTGTGGTATAGAGTCACAAATATCTTTGCAGAGGCCATAGGGAGGAGGTCAGTATGGCTACGTCTACACTTACACAATTAATTAGAAGTAGTTAATTTGAAATAACTACTTTGAATTTAAATTCAAAGTTATTTTGAATTAGCACTACTTCAAAGTTGTTTCAAATTAGGAGTCCAGTGAAGACTCACTAATTTGAAATAAAGTGGGCTTTGAGTTAGAAGTAGAGTCTTTACTAGATTCTCTAATTTGAAATAGGGGAAGGCAGGCAAAAGAATAGGAAAACTAGTTCAAATTAAGCCTATTCCATGGCTTAATTTGCAGTAGTAACTTTGAACTTGGTAATAGTTGAATTAAAAGGAGGTTTTTTATTATAATGAATTATCAGGTCCTTGTTTTGAATTGGGGAACTACTTAATTTGATATAACAAATGCCTCCTTGGCCAGGGAATAAGTTGTTTTTGAATTAAGCCTCCTTAATTTGGAATAATTTCTAAGTATAGACCTAGCCTATGGTCTTCCCCTGTGTGGGTGTTAATGCTGCTGGACAAGAAGGAAAGGAAGCAGTATGATGTAATGCAGTGGCTTTTAAACTTTCCCCCTGGGGAGACGGGGGAAAAAAACCACTTATGCCTGGGATCCAACAATAACATCTTTTGAGTAATGCATTCCAGTCTTTTGGAGGCAGCAGTTGGGGATGCCGCAATCCAGTGCCTGAGAGTCTGCGATCCAGTGCTGGGTTCTGACCCATGGTTTTGAAAACCACTGTTCTAATAGCTAGGGAACCAGGATTAGACTAAGAAGATCTTAGTGGTTCTCCCACAAACTTGCTGTGTGGCCACAGGCAACTCACCTTGCCTCAGTTTTCTTGTTAGTTTGGTTCCCCCTGTCCAGCATGCCCACACTTCATAAACTGCAGGATTGGGGGCCTTGGGTTATTAAATCTTTAGGGATGTTGCTGTCTCTTGCAGTGCATCTTTGACAGTGTCTAGCACAAAGGGACCTTCTGGCACCACTTTAGTAAAATCATTTACAATAATATTAATCAGAGTGGGCTGGACCAGACATGAAACTCCCCCCCCCCCCCCAGAGCAATTGTGCTATCCAATACCATCTCAAACAGATCCCAATACACGATTGCAAACAGTAAGCAGCACTGGAAAAAAATCACTTTAAGAATTACTCCATGGCTAAGACTTGCCACATAAGTATGGCCACAGCAGTATCTACCATGATTCCCCACCCAGTTGGTCCTTAAGTAGGTGGCAGTGCCCCTGCATTACTAGGTTAGTTTGAACTGGTACAAAACACTTGACTAGCAGCACCGATAGCCCATAAACAGGCAAACAAAAACTGAAAAAAGGCAGCTGAATTAAAGTAGGGTAATGGGGGAGATAGCATTCCCATCCTCTGGTATTTCCAACATGTAGGATAGTAGGGCACACCCAGTAGTAGAGCACTTATTAATTCCACCATGCTTAGGGTTCCCAGATACCAAAGCATGGAAAATGAGGACATGGAGAAAATGTAGCATTAATATAACTATTACTGTATTATGTCATGGAAGATGGATAATGACTAATGAATGCAGCATTAAAACTGTGCACTGTTGTGTTTTAAATAATTTAAAACAAAAATTACCAAAATGCGTTTTACTGAAAACTGGATTTTTCATTAAATGAGTTTTTCATGACCCTTTCATTAATGGTCATGAGACTAAAAAAAAAAAAAGTTTAAACTAAATTTGCAAATATAAACTTGAAATGTACCTAAAAAAGTAAACAGAAGCAAAAACTGCAGTTAACCTCTCATTTTTCATTTTACACAGCAGCCCATTTTATAAAGAAAAATTCAGTTTCTATCCAGTTTAAACATGCCCTTTTGTTTTACTTAATTGAACTGTTAGTAATTTTATTTATGATGTACTTTATTTTCCTTCATTTTATTATTGTCCCTATATTTTTTCCTGATTTAGCCCTTTCATAAGGAGCAACAAGCCAAAAATTTAAAAAGCCTAACACAGGTCTTAAACCCATGATCCTGCAGTTAAGAGGCACCCACTGACATATCTATAAGCTGTTAGGAAACTGGGGTCAGCTAAACACGCCATCAGGGGATTCCCAGCTTCTTAGTGAGGAGTGCTTTGTGCCGAGCTGTGATTGGGCTGTATGTGCATGTGACCATCTCCAAGGTCCCAGCTCCAATCCCCAGCCACTGGGGGACAGTCTCTCTGCTGGGCTGTAGATCTTGGCTGTTACAGGGCTTTTTAAAATTCTGCTCATCACAAGGAAAAATGGACAAAATCACCTATTTTTAGAATGCCTGGAGAACAGAGGACGTGAAGGTAAAAAGGAGAACATGTCCTGCTTTTGTTGGATGTCGGGTAACTGTACCCATGCTGGTGCAGGAGAGAGGTGTCACCCATGGGGGGGGGGGAGGTGAAAGCAACAGTGAGAATAAAAGCCTGGATCTCTGGAACTGAGGTGAGGTCTGGCTCCTCTGGTGGGGATTTGTTAAAATTTAAAGCACTTCACCTTAGCCGCTGTTGATGCAAGTGGCTGTTAAATGGGCAGGATATTCATTACATGTAGGTCTCTGTTCTAGAGTCAGGCATGGCCCAATGAGCTGTGAGAATTCTTTCCAGCTAGCTTGCCTCACATTCTGCTTTAATGGCCCATCACAAACATGCATGCTTCATTTGTTGCAGTCTGGTATCCTGTATGTATGGGACAGACATCTAATTACAGCTGATCAAGAACTTTCCATTATTTGAAATGTACATGAAATTATTTTTGAATTTTCTCTGAAAAGTTGTTTTGAATATTATATATTATATTTTTTTTAAATCCAAATTTTTCACAAAAAATATGAATTTCCAGTCTCCATCTTTGCTTACACTATCATTTAACTAATTTTCTTAAATTATAAATGCTAGTTGTAATCTGTTCTCAGTAGCACTATATATGAGGCTACAGTTGGCCCTAATCCCACAGTTTACAGTAGCAAAGAGAAATGAATTGCAGGATTGGTGCTATAAACCTCTTCCACTGAGAAGTATGGAATAGGAGCATGGAAATAACAGAACAGATTTCAGACTTATCTAGGACCAAGTCCTTCATCTCTGCAAAATCATCTTCAGAATGATGTTGGATTTTAAATGTGCATTATGTTCTACATACCCAGGATGTGCTCCCTTCAGCTGAAAGTCTTGAGCCTGCAGGCTGAGAAGAGCATATGGCACAAAAGTGAGGGTGGTTTGTATGCAGGGGTTAAAGTATAATTTGGCAGGCCCCCTTCATGCTGCTGTGGGTCCTCCTCACACACCCAGCTACCGCTCCCCACACATCTACCTGCCACCCCAGCTAATGCCCCTGCTGTGCCACACAGTCTTCCCCTGCTGCCCCAGGCTGACCTCCTCCCCTGTGCCCTTTCCCCACCAGGCAGGTTCACCTGTCCCTGAACCAGGGATTTCCCTAGCACCCCCTCCCAAAATTCCAAAAACCTCCCCAGTTGTCAGCTAGTGTTACACCAAATCAGTGGGCACTCCCTACACCCCCCACAATTTGAAGTCCTAGGGAGAATAGTGCCTTGACTCTGCACCCCAATGCCCCCTTACCAGGCCACCATGTCACTGGAGCCACTCAGCCTGGGATGAGGTTCTGGCATGAGCCTGCTCTGACTGAGCAGTTGATTTAACTGAGCCCTCTACTATAGACATAGCCATTGGTAGCTACATTTTTTAAAATAAGGATTAACATAGTAAACCATCAGGGTTGAGTGACTAGGGTCAAGTAAGACACATACAAACTTCTGAAGAGCACCACTAGGGATTGAGTCCTGAATCTGCACCTCTGTAGATCTGACTGCAGAATGGGGCTTAATATTTACTTCTATTTCTTCAAGACAAATCAAGGTTCTGTTGATCTTGTTTTTCTCTCAAAAATCCAAGCTACTGTTAAGCTATACATAGTCAGGAAACTGACACTGAAATAAACACAGGACATCATTTGATTTACTTATCAATTTTTGTGTATTTCTGTTCAAATTTGTAAGGCATATGAAGAGTGTATAGAATATATCTATAGGAAAATACAAAGCAGTGGCTAGTGACACTTGGTGAAGGACTGCTCAGCTATCAACCCAATATTTCAGCTCTGTACTTCAAAACAGGTTGTCTGTCTTCTCTATAGAAAACAAAACAATTCATGTTTAACACTATTCAAAAATAACTGATACAAGATATGCATCAGAACTGGGTAGTTATATCATTAAACAGTGCAAACAAAGTATACCTGAAAACTGGATATGTGGTCAAGTAACACTTGTAAGAAAATGTCTGCTTGATATAGAATAGGCTGTCTACTCTAAAATAGAGGGAGTTTTATGAACTTCTCTATCATGTTAGATACTTCAGTCTATTTCATATCTATTGAGCATGCATAGATATCACATATTTAGACACACATAACCCTGTCAAAAACATATTGTGCAAAGCATCAGAGACTGACTCTCTGGTAATCAGGTGGCTAACACCACTTTATATTTGGTAGCTGGCCTGGAACGTTTGATCCCAAGCAAATGCTGAAGCTATGGCTTGCACAGGACCTCTGAGGGACATACCAGCAGAAAGAAGACCACTTGTGTTCTGTGGACCTCCTGTGATCTGTTCCCTTCACCAAGAGTATGGAGTACTAACCATATAGCACGTCCTGGAGTTCTTTCACGAAGAAGGAAAGCACTACCACCTAAATGGCTCTCCTTCCACCACCCGCTTATTGCTTTCCAATACCCAGTAGAGGTCAGGCAGGGGGGCATATTTCAGTAATCAGGGAGAGATGTTCTCCATTTTCTCTCCCAGTGCTGGGGCAGAACCCCTCTCTTTTTCATGTGTACCATGTAACTTTATTGCATAGTCCACAGGTCAGCTGCAGTTAGCAGTTATGTTCCTCTCCACTTCTAGGCATGGAGGAAGTCCCATAGGTAGCATACCTCTTGGAGAGACGACGACTAGACATGTATGCAGAATAGGATCTTGTGCACTATGTGAAATAAGATTTTTGGTGAGCTGATCCACAGCTCGCTGCCTTAGAGTTGGTGCCTTCAGAAGAGAATGTTGATTTCACATCAAAGATGACCTTCCTGCTGGATAAACCAAGCTGCTGTGCAGCCAATAGCCATCTTGTGGGCTTCTCAGATATATGCAGCCGAAAAGGTCACAGATACTTTATTTAGTACAGCCTGAGAAAAATGTTCTTTTGGCTCTCCAACCTCTAAGTCAACTGTCAGTTTTGACAACTATTTTGAAATAAACTGAGAAATTAAGTGCAGCAATAATCATGCTAAATGTGTAAAAAGCAGGACTGTTTAGTTTAGACTTTCAATATTTTTACCAAGAGTAACCTGCCAAATTGTAGTAACTTACTGTGTCTAGCTCTTTACCATAATTTCAGTAAATGCTTGAAGTTAGATCGGATACCTTTAGCACAATGAGGTGTGTGTGTGTGTGTGTGTGTACGTACACATGCACAAGCAGACATACATGTAATTTAAGTGAGCTTAACACAATGTAGTATAAGAAATGATTGGCCAGTAACAGAACTTAAAATTATGCTGCATAATGTACTTTTTTTTTTTTTTTTTAATCTTGGCTCATTCCCATTCAGCTTTCTCTGAAGAAATGTAGAATAGAAAAATCTTTAATCCATCACTTCATTCTCTTTGCAACATCCAAATATGCAAACTCAATTTCTCGATCAGCAGGACAAGTATTTGTGAATTCATCTCTAGCATATGCATTGTTCAAGTATCTCCAGATGCCACTCATTTCAGGTGGAATTTCAAAATTCCTGTATTTTTTTGCCACAACCTTTATAAAAAAAAAAAAAAAAGAGCAAGAACTTGCTAGAGGCATGAGCACTGTAAACAAAGTGTGCATTGTAATTAATGGTTTTCTTCCACTCTATCCATTTTTGATGACTTAAAAGTTTTGGGGAAAAAATGACACACATGGGAAGTAGGGGTCTAGTTTAAGCTCAAACTGTAGCATGGCAGAAAGGTGAAAAGATTTTACAAAACCAAATAACTTAGATCCCACCCAAAGCTGCCTAAGGGTTTGGTTGCCTAATTCCCATTCACTTCTACCTGGATACCCAAATTCTCTAGGGAGATTTGAAAAGCCCACCCAATATGAACAAAAATATTTATTAAATGCTTGATGTATTAAGGCAAACAGCTTATTTGAAACACAACTCATAACACATGCCAGTTTTAGTGAGTACTTGCCTCATATTGAAACTTGAGATAAAACATAGTAGAGGGGTAATACATTTTTAACAATATATTTTACTATACTGGAGATGACTTAAAAACCAAGGTGGAGGCCAAATTTTGAAGTAGCAGTGCACTTGTGTAATCACAACTGATGTGTCAACTGTACCTTCCCCTCACTGAAATATTTCCTTGGTATAGTAAAAGCCCAACTCCTGCATTTCTGGGTCCTGCTGACTGACATGCCACTCTACGTGTATGCTTGTAGGCATGACAGAAGATGACATGATGCAGAGAGTCCATTGCCTGTAAGATGTACTGAAGAACTCTCATTTAGAAGGAAGTGAAAAATGTTCAGAATCAGTCCACATATGGCAGCTGGGTGCTGTTCCCATGTCTGAGACAAAGGCTGATGTAGGAAGAAATGTAAGGCCAACAGGTCACTGTGTAAAAGTTTGAGGAATCTGTCTGTCATATTAGGTGCATCTACACTCAATAGTTCAAACTAAGGAGCCCTAATTCAAAATAACCTACTCCCCAGCCATGGAGGCATTTCATTACATCAAATTAAGCATTTCCTTAATTTGAAATAAGGAAGCACTAATTTAACTTAATAAAGCCTCCTTTTACTTCTAATTAATTCTTAATTAGAAGTCATTAATTCAAAGTAACCCTGTTTTACCCAGGGAATAGGGTTACTTTGAATTAAATGGGCTTCCGGGGGGGAAGGGGGCAAGGGAGCCACGTGTGGATCTCTTTTGCTGGGGAGCCAGACAAGGCTCCCATGGGTCCCTTCTCCCCAAGACCTGTGGCTGCCTGGGAGAAGGGAGTAAAAGCCCTGGAGAAGCAGCTGCTGGGGTTCCCCTGACAGAAGACCCACAGAAGAGAGCTGCTGGCACTCCCTGGACAGCAGGGCCTCCAGAGCTCCCAGGGAAGAGAGCCACTGGCGTTCTCTTCCCCAGGACCCCCCTGTCCCAGGAGCCACTGGCAGCTGTCTTTCCCTGGTGCTCCCTGAACAGAGAAGCCCTGTAGGTTCCCCTGTCCCTACAGTGCCAAGGAAGACTGCCACTGGTGTTCCCCCAGATATTGAGTCGCTTTCTGTGCTGCCAACAGTGATCTCCTTGCAGGGTGCTTTCCCTGCTGCCAGCATGCCCAATCTGGCCCCATCCCCTCTTTGAAGGCTACAGGGGCTAGGAGCCAGCTTGGATCCTGATCTGGCTCCCAGCTGCTTGTGCTGTGGTGCAAGCAGCTCAGAGCCTGCTCAGTTTAACAGACTCAGAGCCTGTGAAATTGAGCAGGCTCTCAGCCGCCTGACCACAGCACAAGCAGCTGGGAGCCACATTGGGCTGCCAGCAAGCTCCTAGTCCCTGCAGCTTGCAGAGAGGGGCTGGGGCCAGATTGGACATGCTGCAGGTGGTACAAGTGCCCCATCGGGGATCTCTGCCAGCAGCTAGGAAGGTGAGCCACCAGCCAGGGACCCCTCTATCCAGGGAGAACTGGTGGCTGTCTTCCCTGGTGCTCCTGGAACAGGGGAACCTTTGGGGCTCCTCTGTTCATGGAGCACTAGAGAAGACAGCATGAGCGGTTCCTGGAACAAGGGAGTCCCAGGGAAGATTGCGCCAGTGCCTCTCTTCCCTGGGAGCACCGGAAGCTCCCCTGTCCGGGGAGTGCTGGCGGCTCTCTTCCATAGGGCTCCTTGAATAGGGGAGCCCCAGTGGCTGCTTCTCTGGGGAGGACCTGGTAGCTGCTTCTCCAGAGACACAGCTCCCTTCTAATGTAGGCTCTGTAACTCAAATTAATAAATCCTACTTCAATTCAAACTGAGTCTAGTGAAGACTCTCTATTTTGAATTTTTAACTTTGATTTAAAATCCAAGTAGTTATTTTGAATTAACTAATTTGAAATAAGCATTATGCATTTCATTTTGTTTTATGAAAGGGTGCACAGCCTAGTGGAGAGACTTGGGGGAACAGTACTGAACTTAAGACCTAGGACCACTTGTCCTCAGGGTTTCACAGCCCAAGAAGAAGTCCTAGACAGGAGTGTGGACTCTGGACCCTGGGATTGTGCCAGAGAGGCTGGACTTGAAGGCCTAGATGCTGCTATGACCCAATATACAAGGAAGCAGCTGGGATGTAGCCATTGTGGCCAGCAAAACAATCTGGGCCTGAATGCACAAGTCAGGAGGGGGCAGAGCAATACCCCCATCATAACTTTCACCTGGGAGGAGGGAGACTTGCTTCAGCTTGCAGGGGTAGGAGGGAGAAAGGGATTTGAACAGGGATCTGCTACCTCACAGGAGAGTGCCCTAACCATCAGGTTACAAGTAAGACCAGAGCTGATTCTGGAGGTCACAGATCCTGTAAATTCCAGCACCCTCCATGAAATTATGCTCCACAGTTTCTAGCCTGGGGAGCAGGACTAAAGCTCTCAGCTTCTAGGGGCTGGAAAGGATCTGGGGTCTCTCTGCTGCTACAGGTAGTGATGGTTCAAGAGATTACAGCTGAGGAAGAAAGGGCAATTCTCAGCCACCATGGGGCCCTCTCGATCTGAGTTGATGGTGGCAGAGGCTCCCTAGCTCCTACCCACCAAAAGTGGCAGAAAGCCAATGGCTTTGAGCTGCTGCAGCAGCAGCCTTGCTGCTGTCCACTAAAGCAGGTGGCAGAGATCCCTGGCTCTAGGCCATCACAGGTGATGGAAGAAATCCACAGTCCCCAGCCATTGTGGGAAGTGGGGCAACCTAATAAATTTGCCAGTTTTTAAAAGGGCCACAGGACTTCTTGTTTTGCTTTCATCTCTGCTACTGACCCTCTGTTTTTTGACTTGGATAAATAATGTAGGGCATGTCTACGCTCAAAGTACTACAGCAGTGTGGTGGCAGCATTGTAGTTGTGCTGCTGTAGCACCTCAGTGTAGACATTACCTATGTCAATGGGAGGGGTTCTCCCATAATGCAATGAGAGGCAGCAACTAGAGTATTGGCAAAATTCTTCCATGACCTAGCACTGCCTCCCCTGGATGTTAGGCTGACATAGCTATGTTGATGTCTGTTCTAAGCACAGACCAGTTCCAGGTCTCCCTGTTCCTCTGTCTCCTGCTTGTGAAACAGAAATACCCTTCCCTACTTTACAGGGAAGTTGAGAACACATTCATTAACATTTTTTGAGAAACTCAGACTATGGGGATGGCCAGACAAGTAACTAAGGCCTGGCTTACACTATACAGGTAGGTTGACTGCCTTATGCTGTGACCTAGCAGTGAATGGGTCTTCACTTAAATTTGGCTCCTCCTCATACAAGTACCTCTCTATGCAGACTTAGTAACACCACTTCCCTGAGGTGTGCAGAGTAATGAGCAATGTAATTAAGGTGCTGAAGTTTAGCTCTGAATTGCTTACTTCACCTGTTGCTAGCTTTCAGGGGCTGTCTCTCAATGCCTCCCACTTACAATACAATTGACATCAGTGCACCTGGTGAGGCTGTGCATTGCTGATACTAGAAGCCAAGACAGCACACAGGGGAACTAAGAACTATGGTAGCTATATGCTGATAAAAGTTAGGACAACATTTTTGTCATGTAGACATAGTCTAGATATGATGTCTGTCAGGGCTTCCCTAGCATGAGGTGTGAGGCCTCCCTAGCATGGTTGTGTCACAGACCACAACTGCCAGCATTTACTGCCCCTGACTTATATGTTTCAGGAAAGAAGTGGTATTCTTTACTGTTTTTAAATGCACTCATGTATCAGTGTTGCCAGGCTTTGCATGTTATAAAAGAAAAAATATAAACCTTAAGAATGTGGAGCTTTGGTAAGAGGTTGCAGTCAGCTAAGGTGAGTTCATCTCCATCCAGGAATCTCCTGCTGGAAACAGTGATGTCCTCAGTGCTATAGGCATCAATTTCATCAGGCAACGGGGTGTTTAAATAGTGATCCAGCTTCCTTAGAGCCTTAAGCAAGGATTTTTCCAAATCTAGAATCAGAAAAATAGTGGATAGAAAACTGAACTACTTTATAATCAATCATTGTTCAGAAAAATCTGATGGGGGGGGGGGGTCTTCAGAACACTTGCACTGAATTCCTCTCATGACAAACCTTATGCATGGGGAAAACTCTTTCAAGTTGAAAAAAACTGCCCCTTCTACTAATTCAGATCCCACTTTAAAGCCATCTGTGCTATGGTGGTTATAAATGTCTTCTATTTAGCATTAGCTGCATAGGCAACAGGTGAGCTCTGACTTGTCTGTCTGACTTCTAATCCTTCCAGTTTGTTTATACCCCATTCTCTGAAACCATACATGCTGTTTGTCTGTTTCCAACTTTATTTGAATTCGGTTTGACATGTAGGCCTACTAGTCGACAGGAGAAAAGGTTGGTCTGTAGACCTATTTGGGTATAGTCTGTGTCACATTGGCAAACCCTGCTACTGTAGATGTAGATCAGGGGTCAGAAACCCCCCAGTACATGTGGCACAAGGGCTCATTCGGAGTTGAAGCCACATTCCCACCCTAAGGCATCACTCTCCCCACGCAAGCATCACCAGCAGCCACCCTGCCACTTCCAGGAATGCCTGGAGCTGGGTCTGGGCACAGCCTTTTTAACTCTCCATCCTTTGATGGGAAAGTTAAAATGCCACTCTGGCATAGCAGTTGTGGGACGGGAGGGGTAAGTGTGCTGGTGGGCACTGAGGAGCCAGCAATGTGGTGTACAGAGCCTCAGAGGCTTGGAGGTGAAGTGGCTGTGGCAGGGCCAGAGCCCAGTGGCTGGTGAGGCCAGCAGTGGCAACAGTTCAGGAACTGTGGGGCAGCAGTTGCAGGGAAGGTGAATTAGCAGGGTCCATGCCCCACTGCTCCTCAGTCTCTCTCCTGCCATGCCTTTTGTGCCCTGTTCCCTTGCCCCCCACCAGCCACCTCTGCTCTGCCACACTTCCCTCTCTGCCACCACCACTCAGACCCAGCACTGGCAGAGGGTCAGGGGGCAGAGCTGGGCATGGCCCTTCAAAAAGGTTGTCAACCCTGTGTAGCTTATGTTGGCAGATGGGTGCTTTTGCTGGTATAGCTCATGCTGGTTCCCCAAGCAAAATAAGCTATTACAGTAACATTTTTATGCTGGTTTAGCTATGTCTACATGAGGGCTCTTTCCAAACAGAAATGTCATTTGGAAAAACTCACCTTTCCCATAACCAGTATTATGCTAGTGGCAACACCTAAAAGTGTAGATATGGCCTTTAGAGATCTCTGGGATATTTTGTTTTTGTAATTATAGCTACTATATCTATGAAGTCAGTAGCATAACAGGGTCCTAATCCTGTACTGGGGTTGCCATGTGCTAATGTAATAACTAGCTAAACTACTAGTGATGTCAATTGGTAAAAAATTAACCTGATTGTGGGCCAAAATCAGGTTTGCTGTAGCTAAACTTAACAGATTTATACTGAAGATGAATTTGGCTTTGATTCCTGCTGGCTGGTTTACATATTCTTCTTTACCCTCATTTTAAAAGATGTATCCATAAAAAACAAAACAAAAAATTTAACACACCTTTACAAATCCCTTAAACATACTTTTAACATAAAAGTGAATCACTTCAAAGGATTCAAATAGCACAATTATTTAAAAAAAAAAACAGTTTCTCCCTTTTCTTTCTTAGAGGGGAGAATGAGGATAGAGAATATTTGCAAATCAACAAATTTTTTTCTCTAGAAAAATTGTAAAACTTATTAATTTTAAGTGGTTTACCAAACATACTGCTGGTCCAAACATGTTTTGGCTGGTGGTGGGGGAGAGCTGATGGAAAAGTAGGTTTGTACCCAATTTAAATTTTTTGCAAAAAGTGTTTACTTTCTGTAGATAATTTTATTTTCTTTCATCAAAAAAACCAAACACCTAAAAATCAAAATATTTTAGCCAAAAGCCAAGATTTTGATTTGGAAATGTTGCTGTGGTCCATCATAAGAGTTGTAATTTAGGATATGTCTACATTGCAATTAAAAAATCCATGGCTGGCCCATGCCAGCTGCCTCAGTCTTGTGGGGTTCAGGTTAAGAGGCTGTTAAATTGCTACATAGATATTCAGGCTCAGGCTGCAGTCATGGGACCCATCAGCTCTAGCTCTAACTGGAATCAAAATGTCTTTATCACAATTAAATAGCCCCTTAAGCCTAAACTTGGCTGGGTCAGCTGTGGATTTTTAACTGCAGTGTAGAGATACCACAAATTGTTCACAGGTGTCTCCATTATCTTTTATGGACCAACCAGATTACATTTCCTATAACAGATCATGGCCAAAAGTTCCCAGAAATTCCCTTGTCCTTCCAACAGAGAAGACCATATTACATCATGAGATGTAGTCTGACCAGCGAGCCTAGAGGAGAATGGACTCATGAGGCACCTGAACTACAACTCTCACTAAGCACTGAGGCAGCATTTAAAAAAAAAAAAAAAAAAGTTCTCAGCCAACTTATGTTGGTATTGGAATTTCTGCTGAAAGTTCAAAATTGGGGGAGAGGGGGAAGAATTGGGATGGAGAGAGAGAGGACAGGATGAGACTTTTCAACCAGATCTAATGAAGGATGAAAATTTCCCAAGTGCAGAGGGACAGGCAGAGGCATGAAGCATTCCTAGAGTTCCACACTTTTTCAGTTTTTACTGACTTTTTTTAAAACACAGATTTGAAGTTTTAATTAAAGAAGTTTCTTTTTTGCTCATTTACATCCACTTATTAATCCACTAACTAATCTACTCAACATTTATATTTACCCATGTACTTAGCTTTTGGACATGCATAGTATTATTGGAGTCAGCTGAACAACTCATCTGCAGCAAGTTAAGCATCTGCAAAATCAGGGCTTTAAATATTGTTCAGCCAAGCCACCGTGGCATGCGGAAGTTTGACAAACAATTTACTAATTCTTTCTTTCACTATAGTGAGTATGTACTGGCCTTTCTCTTGAACAGATTACCCTCCTCTAGAATCAGGATCTACAGCATTTCAGAATTTGTATGTCTGGAAAGCCACAGATTGCTTTTTGCTGACAGGTTAAGCACTTTATGCAAATACACGTGTATTGTGCACTAAGGTTCAGTCTACACAGTGAGCAACACCTAACTTTGTTACAAATATTAATTATATAATTCCACTTCATCCCAATTATAAACAGTAATAACATGGAGATTATGGGAACTTACTTTCATTTGCATCTTTTCTTGTGTTTTTTATGAAAGCAGAGAATTTTGCAAACACATCATTTCCTGCTGAATTTGATTCAGGGTGCTTTGGCCCAAGTTTGGGGTACCTGAGGAATGAAAAATATAAGGATGTCATATAAGTAACAGCTGCTTCTGACATTCAGCTACATATGTGTTACATGAACACCAGTTTATTCCACCACACTGTAAGCAAAGTGTGGCTAAGTATTTTTATAGGAAACATTTCTAAAATGGAAACCATTTAGACTGTCCACAATAAACAGTGTCAAATGTTTTCTAATTACTGCTAGTACCCAGAAGTTTATTTCTACTTCTTGCCATAACTACTCATCAACTTTGCTTATTTTATAACTTGCAAAGCGCAGATAGAGAAATATTGGGTTCCTATAATGGTGCGGCTGGTCCTTACATTAGCCCTCTCCACTAGACTGAATTTCAGTTTTTTGCAAAATAGTGCTGTAGCATCCTAACAAACTAGTGACCTCATCAGCTGAGTAGTGCTATATAGGCCAGTTCCTACTGACTTAAAAGGGGCACTGGAATTTTTTTCACTGATTTCATAGATGTTGGCTCAGACCCCTTTAACTTTAGGGAGGTGTTTATTGTTGCCATCTCTTTTAGAAAGAAATTTTAATATTGAAATTGCAGATAGTTATTGCACATTACACTATGTAAATGAATAGTTAATCAACATTGCTTGGACTATGGCTAGGTCTACACTAGAAAGCTTAGTCTAGACTAACTTGAACCATGTCTACACTAGCCTTTGGCTAGTTCGAACTAAAAAATGTTTTAGTTTGAACTAGCCAAAGCTTAGTTCAAACTGAGCTATTAGTTCGTACTTGACACTTTGGCTAGTATGAACTAGCATGATGTAGTCATGCTAGTTCAAACTGTAACTGAGCTTTTTTTAGTTCAAACTATTAGTTTGAACTAAAAAAAAAAAAAAAAAAAACAGTTTGTTTGAACTAACATCAAACTGCTTAGTTCAGACTAAGCAAGTCCAAACTAAGCTTTTAGATTTAAACACAGCCTATAAAATCCACTAATTTATGGTAACTCACCCTGAACTAACAGCACATGCAGACAGCCAGATCCTCAGCTGCTGTAAAACAGCATAGCTCTGTTGAAATCGATAGAACTGTGCTGACTGACACCAGCTGAGGATCTGACCCAGAGTAAGTAATGCTGCAAAAGAATTTAAATATGGATTCTGAACACACACAAACATTTCTTTAACTGACTATAATTATGCTCAAACCTGTGAAGCAATAAATAGTTTCATGTTCCATTTTCTTCGGTTACTGGGAACAGAGCCATTGGCATCTAACACTCGAGATCTCACAGGAACAATACCATTATGCCAAGTCTCACCTCTGCTTGCACTAGAGTCAATCGCAGTGTTCACTGAGTTCAGCTGGAGCAGAATCAGACTAACACACTTCATAAATGAAAGTAGCCAACATATTCCTGCTCCATTGAAACTAGTAGGAATTTGTCACTGAGTGCAGTGAAGGCAACATGAAGGACTAAAAGCAAAATAAGACACTCAAGAGCACAGTACCTTGGTGGTGCTAGTTTTTCTTCTAAGAACTCTTCAATCTTATTGACATCAGTTTTCACTTCACCATCAAAAGTCATAAAGGGAGGGTTTGTTCCTGGGGCTAGATTCTGTAAGTCTGCAGGCTTCCTAAAAAGGCGCAAACAGACTGGATAAGCAGCTATCTGAGCAACAGAGCTGGCTCTAGCAATGAGCCAGTGTGGCACCTGCTTGGGGTGCTGCAGCTTAATGGTGCTCCCATGCTTGGGTGGGGCAGGCTGGCCCAGAAGCCGGACCCCGCATTCACACCCTTCCCCTGAACCAGCCACTCCACCCCCATGGGCAGAGCGGGCAAGCTATTGGGGCAGACTCTTCTCTCTTGCCCTGCCTCTGGGATGGCCCTCCCCTAGGGCAGAACAGCTGGCTCGGGAGCAGCAGGAGAGCAGAGCCTGACCTCTGAGCTGGCGGGCTCCACCTCAGGCCAGCTGTTCCTTGCCCTGGGGGCAGGGTAAGCTGGCCCAGAGCAGAGGCTGGGTTCCACTGCCAGGGGTGCAAAAGCTAACTTGGGGTCCCCAACCCCTTGAGCCAGCCCTGCTGAGCAATACTGTAAATTCCTACACTTAGGGGATGTCTAGACTGACGGCGGCAAATTCGCTGCCATCAGCTCAGCATTCTGGGAGCAGTTCACAGCGAGTCTGAACTTGTTGTGCCTCTCCCGAGAGTTGGCCCCAGAAGTCCTAGGGGCCAGGGGGGAGGGGGGAAAGCCAACTGCAAGAGATTTGTGGTTGGCTTTTCCCAGATGTGTACCTGTGGTTTACAAAGCCGCTGCTAGTTAAGAAAGGAATTTTATGTTCCTTGTGTAACTGGCAGTTGACTGCCACCAAAAAGCCCTCAAGTGTAGATTAGAGTTTAGTAAACTGGTCCCCTTTTACAAAAGCATGCTGATGTGTAAAGCAAATACAATAGTTTTAAATATCCATGCAGTTGCTGTGTAGCCTTTTCAAATCCCTTCTTCTCTTCCATCTCAGTTTAACTCTCTAACATTAAGACCCCTTAACTCTATGAGGCAGGAGGTTGTTATGAGCCTCATAAGTATTAACTGATTATGTATTCTACATATTGAACATGTAGAACCTGAGAATCTTCTCTTCTACACCATATTAAGACATTGATTTCAGCAGAGTCAAACTGATGTAAATCAGAAGAATCAAGCACATAAAGACAATGAAAATATCAAGTAGCAGTACAAATAACATCTAAGTTTTTATGGGTGTTTCAATTTATCATAAGCTATAAAACCTTTAAAATCACTTCATAATTTTCTTCTGAAAAGGAAAATATGTAGTTTCCTTACCTCTTCAAGTCTACAGTTGTTACATTAAAGATAACACCTTTTAGCCACAGAATCATAAAGAGACGCTGAGAAAATGGACAATTTCCAATGCTTTCCCCATCACTACCAGCCTATAACAAAACAAAATATATGCTTTTAGCTAAACTATCTTTATAATGGCAAAGTCAGTCTGCTGTCCATTGTTTAAAGAACAGACAAAGTTCAGTTCTGGTGCAAGCAGGTATGCCTCACTGTCATTTATTATAAAATAATATTATGCAGCATTTCTTTATATCCTCCTCCTAACTCTTGTACTGATGAATAACAATATCTCCTTTGAAATGTGCCCTAAAAAGGGGGTTTTAATGCATGTTTTTAACAAAATTCAAATCATAGCATTACTTTTAAAAGATTCCATATCAATATAAATCTCTTTAATTATATTTATTCTTTACACGTTTATTCCAGTTGTGATTACAGGAAATATCAGTACAAAAACAAATAGCCAAGTATATAACATCATAAATTAAGATGTAGTTACAAAGGATTTTAAGAGGAAGAAATAAATCTGTTGTGTGTCCTGTGCTTCAAATGATCATTGTCAGATCAGTGTAGAGTCCATGCTTCTGTCAGAAATGGTAGACAGCAAGGATGGGCATACAGATTCATGGGATATTTTAAACATATGAAAATTATGGGATATAAATGAAGTTGTGGGAGGAAGACAACTGCATGCTGGAAAGTTGAACCTTGCTCCCAGTCACTTCTGCGTAACTTGTTTCTCATGCACTGCAACCAACTTCCCAAAGAAAGTGTGCCAAAGTGGCGCGTTACACAGGGGCATTGCACTGCACATCAACCTAAGCACCTCTGGTGAGCATGGGCTGCTCTGATGCAAGCAGCCAAGTACGCACATGTAGACAAAATATGGTAATTGAAGTGGTTTTATGCCAGCACAAAAGTTAAGTGGCAAATGTTTGTAGTATAGACATGCCCTCTGTCTCTCCTTTGCACAGCTTGTGCCTTTGATCTTCATTTAGAAGATCAGGAAATCTTCAGGGAGCAGCTTCAAAAATCTATGGTTTTGCATAACTGAAGCAAGCTAACTTTGCATTTACCTCCCACTAATGATTCCTTCTTAACTCTGTTTGTCCCAAAAGTTCATTTCATCTGGCCCATTGTTCAGAATAGTTATCTGAAGCTCCTAACATCCCAAGGGTTTCGCTGGTCCCACCTCCTCCCTAGAGAAGTTATGCACACTCCCACAAAATACATAAACTGCATGTTTTAATACAATGGACTCCAATGGTGCTGAAACTCAATTTGAGAAGGGCCTTCAAGGATATCACAGGAAACTGCCAGTCTGTCACATGAGAGTTTTACAAAAACTAGTGAGGAGTCAGTGGCACACCTAACGTTATGATTTTTATTATGCTCCATTACCAGAATGCATCAGCAATAAAAAAAAAAAAAAGGCTATGATCATCAAGCTGTTAAATACCACCATGATACCCCTGAATTTTGTTTGGAAGCATTAGTTAAAGAGGAGGTAGGTATTGCAATACCACAGTTATACATCACTCTAAACTTTTGTTTTCAGAATCTGGTTAAAGAGGGGTGCTATTATAACAAACTGGGAGTCTTCTCAGAAGTTCCCAGCTGCCCATCCAGATGGCTTTCAACTTCACCTGCTCAGTTAGTTGGCAATTCCTTCAAGTGCCATGATTTATCAAAACCTGAACAAAACACAGTTTTCTATTAGTTAAAAACAAACTGAGACAGGCCCTGTTACCCTATGGATTTATAAAAACAGTGCAGTGAGAGGTGGGAGCATGGTGAACTAGTCAGTTGACTTTTAATTTTATTTTGGGACAGTTTGTAAGGAGTTAGTGATCTGTATGTAGGCATGTGTGAAATGTTCCCAAAAAAACACCACTCCTGTCCTGCTACTAGATAATGACCAGGGGTACTGCTTCAAAATAAAATGAAAACAGAATTAGAGTTTTAACAGATGATGCTGAAAAGTATGATACAAAAGCACTTAAACAACTGCTTTTGATGAGTTTATGACAAGGGAATGTAATTTACAAAGAATTAAAAAATTAAGAAATCTCAAATGATAGTAAATTGCTGCGCCTTTAGGAAATAAGAGGTATTCCTCTTGAAAAGTAAGACATCTCCCTATTCTTTTCAAACAATCTGACATTCACTCTCTATTCACTCAGACTTTGATAGTGAAAGGTTTACTGCTGTATTCAGAGAACTTTACAGATAGTTAAGCAGCCAACAGGCACAATGGAATGAGCTTCTTTTCAAAATAACATTTTCCAGTGACATAAAAGCTTGGCTTCCTCTAACTTTCACTGCTGAAATTAAGGGAATACAGACAGCCAAGCTGTCAATTTGTTTTGTTTCCCTTTTGCCTTGGTAACAGTAAATTTCAGGGACTCAGCAGAGTAGCTTCCATCCTGCCCTTCTGTGTAACTTTCCATAAGGTAGAGTCAGGGACCCAGATGAAGACAGACAAGTTATCATGACAAATGCAGAAGC
This sequence comes from Podocnemis expansa, assembly GCA_007922195.1. Lineage (NCBI taxonomy): Eukaryota > Metazoa > Chordata > Testudines > Podocnemididae > Podocnemis > Podocnemis expansa. Next base: position 12,300,765 of record ML682069.1, on the reverse strand, counting down.
AAAGTAGATAATGAGTTCATCAATTTGTTATTAAACTGGAATGACAGTCTACCAACAGCCTAGTTATCTGTTTGCTAAGGAATCAGCGACTTTCAGAACTGCTACGGAAGCACCAGGAAGGCTTGTTTTAACAACTGAGAAAGTTTTATATGCTAGGGGCATTGGTTTGATTTAAAGAAATAATTACTATGCTGCAAAAACACTTGTTTCCATGCAACAGATTATAAATAAAATAATGAACATGGGAGCACTGCCCCTTTTGTCCTACACATTTATGATCTTGCTGGTAACCTTCATTGACAGACATACTTCAAGCAATGCAGAAATGGCCAAAAGAAAGGAGAAAATGTTGCTGAATTATACAAGCTCTGAAAGATTTGAAAATAATGTAAATATGATTTCTAATTTTAGGTGCTGTTGGGTTCCTTGGTACCCACTGAAGTCCAACAGTTTTTTGTAGGGTTTGTCCTTTAGTACCTTCTATATTACACAAAAGGAACACTAAGTTATACTGACAGCAGAATCCTTTTTTTTTTTTTTTAAAGAACTAAGTATATACTTTCTACTGAATGTAACTTGCTGTGTTTAATCCAGTGGTGCTGCCTCCTCTGGTTACAACTACATAAAACTGAAAATAAAATAAATGTTTTCCCCCTCTTCCTCCGGGCCACGAGTTTTATGAAAACTGAAAAGTTCATAGGCTAAAGTTTTGTGGGATTCCTTTATTAAAACAAGGACATTACATCAATGCCCTTTCCCTGTCCCAAAAATTTGAGAAAACAGGTTGTGCAACAGGGTTGGCATTTGATATGGGATAGAAGGGGTGGTTGCCTTATGCTTCTTGACCTTGGTTTTGCCCCCTCTCCTGGCTTTTCATAGCAGAGGTGCAACACAGATGTCCTGGCAGGTTGGCTACCCATTGAAGGGTGTCTGGGGCTAACTTGTATATTTTACACTATATGCTCCAGTCCTTGAATAGCCATCCAAAAAAAAAAAGTCATTCAGACAATCCTCTTTCAGGACATTTCAGCCAAATCTCCAACGTCCAGTCCACATGGAGCAACTCTGCCTTAAAAATTGACTAGCTGGAGAAATTAAGGTAGAGTGCAAACTTCTTTACTGTTTGTCACAACGCCCCAAAGCCATAAAAAAACAAAACAGAACAAAAAACCCCACCTAACAATAATACAAACCTTTCTTTGAAGTTTGTACAGTGCTCTCATGCTAAGAAAAATAATCTGTATGACTGTGTAACAGCACCATCTGGTGATCCCTGCCACTACAATAAAAAAAATAGGCTTTTTAAAATTTTTGAGGTTTCAGTGTTCACAATTTAAAGCTTTTCTGTGCATCCATGAGAGCTAGATTTTTGTTGTCTGTTGGTTTTTAAAAATACAAGTTTGTTTCTCTCCCATAGTTGTGACTCCAGGAACTGGTTTTTAAAAGAAGTATCAACTACCCATCTGTAACAGAATAAAATCACAGCCAACCTACTCATGTTGTGAAGCACATAGTGCAGTTATGGGATTTTGCAGACTGCGAGTAGAAATCTCTAATTTTTCTGCAGTGCTGATTAGGGCTCTACTACTGTGAGTTCTCCTTAATGTGAGTATGGAACTTCATTTTATGGTCCCACTATCCTTTTTAGGGACCTGAGGTGAAATCCTAGTTCCAGAGAAGTAAACAGACTTTTGCCACTAGGCTTTAACTCTCTGTGTTAATCTTGGGAATACTGCATGAGCCCTGAAAGAACCAAATGGATCTTCCCCCCATTTTGCTGTCACTGTGGCTTGGAGCTGGTTAGGAAACAAGGGGGGGGAAAAAAAGCTAACATTTTCACTTTGTTGTTCATAGAAAATAGTTCATGGACATTCTCCAGGCAGCTATCATTGTAATACACATGTAAATGCTGTTAGAATTCGAGGTGGCACTGCAAGTTTCTTTCTACATGTGAATCACTGTGATTGATAGTAATGCTGAAATTCATAGAATCATAGGGTTGGAAGGGACCCCACGAGGTCATCTAGTCCAACCCCCTGCCAAAAAAAAGCAGGACCACTCCCATTAGATCATCCCAGTCAGGGTTTTGTCCAGCTGGGACTTGAACACCTCCAGAGATGGAGATTCCACCACCTCCCTAGGCAGCTTATTCCAATGCTTCACCACTCGCCTAGTAAGGAAGTTTTTCCTAATATCCAGCCTGGACCGCCCCAGCTGTAACTTGAAACCATTGCTTCTCGTTCTGCCCTCTGTTACTACCGAGAACAGTCGAGCTCCCTCCTCCTTGGAGCAACCCTTCAAGTAGTTGAAGGTTGCTATCAAATCCCCCCTCAGTCTTCTCTTCTGCAGGCTAAATAAGCCTAGTTCCTTCAGTCTTTCTTCATAGGGCTTGTGCTCCAGCCCTTTAATCATATTGGTTGCCCTCCTCTGGACTCTCTCTAATTTGTCCATGTCCTTTTTGTAGTGGGGAGCCCAAAACTGGACACAGTATTCCAGATGTGGCCTCACTAGTGCAGAATAGAGGGGAATGATCACATCCCTTGATCTGCTGGTAACACTTCTTCTGATGCAGCCCAGTATGTCATTGGCCTTTTTGGCAGCAAGAGCACACTGCTGACTCATGTCCAGCTTCCCATCCACCATGACTCCCAGGTCCTTTTCTCCAGTGCTGCTATTTAGCTGATCACTCCCCAGCCTGTAGCAGTACATGGGGTTTTTTCGTCCCAAGTGCAGGATTTTACACTTATCCTTGTTGAACCTCATGAGATTCCTCTTGGCCCACTGCTCCAATTTGTCTAGGTCTCCCTGAATCCTGTCCCTGTCCTCTAGGGTGTCTACCGTTCCCCCCAGTTTGGTATCATCTGCAAACTTACTAAGTGTGCAATCTATCCCATCATCCAGATCATTAATGAAAACATTGAACAGAACTGGCCCCAGGACCGACCCCTGGGGCACACCACTTGTTACTGCCTGCCAACTTGACATGGAGCCATTGATTCCTACACGCTGAAACCGTTGTTCTAGCCAGTTTTCTATCCACCTTACAGTCCATGCATCTAACCCATACTTCCTTAATTTGCCAATGAGAATGCTGTGGGAAACCGTATCAAAAACCTTGCTAAAGTCAAGGTATATCACATCAACGGCTCTTCCCGCATCCACAAATCCAGTCATCTCATCATAGAAGGCGATGAGGTTGGTCAGGCATGATTTACCCTTGGTGAATCCATGCTGACTGTTCCTGATTACTCTATTTTCCTCCAAGTGTTTCAGGATGGATTCTTTGAGAAGCTGCTCCATGATTTTTCCAGGGATTGAGGTGAGGCTGACAGGTCTGTAATTCCCAGGATCCTCCTTTTTGCCTTTCTTGAAGATAGGTACTATATTTTGCTTTTTTCCAGTCCTCTGGCACCTCCCCTGTTTGCCACGAGTTTTCAAAGATAATGGCCAACGGTACTGCTATCTCATCAGCCAGCTCCCTCAGCACCCTCGGATGCAGTTCATCCGGCCCCATGGACTTGTGCACATCTAGTTTCTTTAAGCAGTCCCTAACCTGACCTTCTGTCACCAAGGGCCTCTCTTCTTCTCCCCAGTCCCCCGTACCTAGTGTAGTGGGCTGGGAGCTGACCCTGCTTGTGAAAACTGAAGTAAAAAAAGCATTGAGCACTTCAGCTTTTTCCTCATCCTCTGTCACGAGGATGCCTGCCCCATTCAGTAAGGGACCTACACCATCCCTGATCCTCTTCTTGTTATTGATATACTTGTAGAACCCCTTCCTGTCATCCTTCACATCCCTTGCTAGTCGCAACTCCATTTGTCCTTTGGCCTTTCTGATTTTATCCCTGCAGTCCCGAGCAATGTCTTTATATGCCTCCTTAGTCATCTGTCCTAGCTTCCACTTCCTGTAAGTGAAATATAGCTAGTCCTGAGTGTACAAATCCTCTATATAATATTTATAAATGTTTGATACAATACTGTATCAATGTCTGTTACAATAATTTATATTGGAGAAAACCAAAAAGCTGCATGCTTCAGCTCAGTGGAGAGCTCTATGTTAAGCCACAGTGGGCGCCTTCCACATTTGCTGTGCTTTCTCCTTATCGGAATTGTATCTTCCTGTGCCCTTAGCAGGGTTTCTTTAAAATGCACCCAACTCTCTTGGACACCTTTCCCCTTCAGATCAGCCTCCCAAGGGATCCTGCCCATCAGTTCCCTGAGGGAGACAAAATCTGCTTTTCTGAAGTCCAGGGTCTGCGTTTTGCTTCTTTCCTTCTTTCCTTTAACCATCAACTTGAACTCAATCATTTCATGGTCACTGCTACCCAGGCTGCCATTGACTTCTACTTCCCTGATAAATTCTTCTCTATTTGTGAGCAACAGATCGAGAGGCACAAAGCCCCTAGTTGGTTGCTCCAGCATTTGTACCAGGAAGTTGTCCATAGGGTGAGCTAATTCATGAGGTTAAGTCTAAAGTTGTTTTTTATGCTGTTCTGCTACTTAAATAAATGATTCCAGCTACTATCTTGAACAAATGGCATTCACGTTTTAATTATTATGGGTCAAGGGGTAAGTATGTCTTTCCTAGTAATGTCAGGCTTTAATGAGTTCATTAATCAAACATTTATGAAGTCTATTGCTGCAGACAAGGAAAATATTAAAGCCCACATAAAAGCTTTCATTAAGTCCCCTTTTAGGCAATGATCTGTCTACTGTGATAGCATCATTTGATTATTGCTATTTGTAATCACAAGTCATTGCTTAATGGGATTATTAACCTACACTCTACCATTTCCATCAATTTTTTTTTTACTGTTCTTCTCACTCGTTGTTTGCTTTGCATATTGACCTAGCAGAAAGGTCCAAAGAGGAGGGGGAAAGTTTCTTGCATCCGTCTTTCCTCTTGCATTTCAGCTCATAGGCTTGAGTGCAGTCATATCTTAAGCCTCTGACATGCTAATAAAGTGGCTTTTAGTGTGGACCAGTGGATAGGGCCCTGGATTCAACTTGGGACACTTTGGTTCAAGTCCTGATTCTGACACTGGTTTGGTAGGTGACCCAGGGCAAGTCAAGGCTGTGCCTCAGTTTCCTCATCTGTAAAACAGAGATAATACTGAGCTCCTTGGTAGAATGTTTTGAGATCTACTGATGAAAAATGCTATATAAGAAGTAGTATATATTGTTTTTATACTGCACAGATGATTATGACCCAATAGCTAGGGCCCATGGAGTCTGAAGTTGCATGACCACAGAAACCGCTGCAACTGAAGTTCCAACAGGTATTATCAGCATTCATTCACCCATGACTTCCTAACCTTTCATCTACTGAGCTGAAATTTGCCATGAGTCTAGCAAATGTCTGGCATGAAGTTTTTTGGCTTTTTGTTAAAGTTAAAACCAAAATGGTTTGGCTTTTGAGTAGTCAAAAATAATTTTCCTTCTTACTCTCAATCAGTTTTTACCAGGATTCCAGTGAAAAATAACACATGGGAGTATAACTTCCCTTCCTTCACTGAAAAGCACAGGGGATGTTCCCATCACTTCCTTCCTCTGGGGTGATGACTTCAGTTTTCTTACCTCACACTCATGGTGACTGAAATGAGGCTGCACGAGATAAAGTTCCAAAGGGAAGCCATGTGTAGTTCAGCAAAACGACTAACATTTATTTATTGCATGAGCTTTCATGGGAGAAACTGCTTTGATTGGTGTTACACTGTGACCTTGTCTCATGATTTACACTTCTCTGCTTTTATTTTCCTCCCATTTTGTAAGTTCCCCCGTCTTCAAAGCATCTGAAGTGCAATTTTTCTTCCACAAAATCTTGTGATAAATAAATCTGCTAGTCTTTAAGTGCCACAAAAATCCTTGTTTGTTTTTTCATGAGTCAGAAGAATCTGAAGTGGGAGTATTAAGAGGAGCTGGCGTATGGCTGGGAAGCTCTGCATCTAATAAGAGCTGAAGAATTGTCCAAGATGAGGATGCCCTTTCTGCATCTGTCCCCCTGCTGCCTAGACATAGCCTGCAACTTAATGAAAAAGCTTTATTTAAACCCCAGTTGCCAGGCACAATTTTTATATAATCTTCCTTACCAATACCAAAGTCACAATTCTTTGCTTTTTCATATAGGGTTCCTAAACTGTTTCACCACTTCCTCCAGATTCTAGCACTTTTTGATAAAAGCATGATCATCTGTGTTACATTCCTTTTGAAAAGATGTTCTTGCCAAACTCCGTAAAGGTGATATCCCTGTTATCTCCTTATCACCAAAGACACATGATTAATAGATCTTCTTCTTCACTTGTAGCATGCACCAATAATTTTCTGTGATCTATATTTGAATCTTCATTACGCTTCTGATGAAGCGTCCCTTTGACTAGACCCAGGGTTTTCAACCTTTTTTCATTTGCAGATCCCCTAAAAGATTTCAAGTGGAAGTGAGGGACCCTTTGACATCTTAGTCTGCAGAACCCCAGGAAACTGCAGATCACGCGCTAAAAACCACTGCCTTTGTTGTTCTCACATAATGAGTTTTGTGAAAACCTAAACTTCAGCATTTTCTATTTCTTTCTTATGCTGATTCTACATGATTTGATTTCTGATACTGCAGTCTATTACAAAGGTAAAGGGTCACAGAAAAAGTAACTTTGTCCTAATGCTGAACAAGGAATTTTATTAGAATAAGGGAAACCATATTATCCCTAATGATATGCTCTTTGATAATTGAAGATTATCTGCTTACAATCTTTCCCAGACTATTCCTGCCTAGCATCCTACTACAGATATAAAGAAACAACAGCAATGCCATCAGAACAAGAAAAGCAACATAATGACCATGACTTCTATTGTTTCCTAAATTGCTGGGAGATTTTACAGTAACTGGGGACTTATACTACCATCTGTTTAAATACTTACATGTTCCTTGTATATCAAAAAGAATTCTAAAATTAAATTCTAATTTCCATGCAGCTTTTTGGTTTTCTCCAATATAAATTATTGTAACAGACATTGATACAGTATGTGAAATATAGCTAGTCCTGAGTGTACAAATCCTCTATATAATATTTATAAATGTTTGATACAATACTATTTATTCAGGTAATGATAGCATTATACCATTCTGTGATGGGGCTTTCTCCTCTCTGGCCAGGAAAGGGTTAGGAGGGCCCTTCAAAGGCAGCCAGTAGGAAGGAACAGGATGGCAGCAAATCAGGGCTCAGGAGGCTAGGGTATAAGGCAAGACCAAGCAGTGCAAGGATAGTCTCTCTCTCAGAGCTTGGAGGGAAAGACTGTCAGCACCCTGGACAGAGCAGTGGCTGGCTGCTGGGATTCAGCAGAGCAGAAAGCCCTGAAGGAAGGGCAAAGAAGATAGTGGTGCTGTGTGGCAGCAGCCCAAGGAAATCCACAGAGGAGTTGTGGGAGATACAGTAATGGATTGTCATTTGTAGGGCTGGTGGGCTTGAGTCCTTCCCCACCCCCCAACCGCTGTAGGACTCATGACAGGACTTGCACTGGACATTTTGGGAAGTGGCCTTGAAAGGACTGCAGAATCCCCGCTGGGGGCTAGGAGGGCACTGACTGACTTGAGTAGAGGACCAAGTCACAAGGAAGACTAAGCATGACGCACTGAAGAGAGAAGTCTCTGCCTCTCTGCGGGCTGATTCCTCAGATAACCAGCAGCAGGTGTCACGGTTGGGTGTTGCATATTACATGTCGTAGGGACTGCAGGCATTCAGTCACTTCTGAGAGAAAGAGTTGGTGAGATTCAGAGATTGAGACTATGCCCTGGATATAAGGGGAGTTGGAAAGGCTACAAAGACACTTGGGACAATGAAGAGAACATTGGCAGAGGTCTTTTTGGCAGAAGGATGGACTTCAGAGTTGTCACCTCCTAGATGGTTTCTTGGTCAGCTGTTTTTTATCTATCTAAAATTATTTGAAACAGCTACATACCTTCATCTACTTGATTAACATCAGATTAGTTTAACAGATGTTTAACTTCTATTTATCTCTGAATTACAAAAGCAATCTAAGATATGATGGATAGTTCCTGAGACTTGCACATACATTATGCATTGTGACTGTCTTGTCTGGACCCTTGCACTGATTCTGCATAGATGCAGGGATCCACACTAGCAGATTCCAAGGCAGGGTCAGGGTCTTATTAAGAGCTGTGTTAGCATTTAGGGGTAACAAAAAGAATAAGATTTTCCCCTTGCCCCCAAAAACTATGCCTTCAGCTACTTTTGCTCCTATATGAAAGAGATCTAAAAGGCTTTATTCTTTTTCTAAGGACTTTTCCTATTAGTTCTTCATATTTCTAAATATCAGGAATTGTTTACACTGGTTTTGCTGATGGAATTGTTAGAAGGTTCAGAGAGTGTACATTGTTTGCACTCAAACTTAGCTGAAGGGATACGGGTATGGAACTTAACTTTTAACAAGATACCCTTTTTCCTAAATTGTTAATTGGGAAGTGAAGTTAAATAGCTGATAACAAAACTATAAACTGTCTGACTAAAAATCTTTTCCTTCCTAAATTGCAGTCACTATAGGTCATCATTTCATTAGATGTCCAGAGTTCAGTCTTCCAGGTACTCAATCTAAATTTCTAATATAAAAAAGCAGCAGGGGGGAAAAAAAAAAAAAACACCTTTTGAGAGAAAATCTTCCAGTTCCACTTTTCAGGTCACAGGTTCACTTTCTTCCTGCATGGGTTCACTTTTAAACATCTTGCTCACTGCTAAAGAGAGAACTCTTCTTTACTGAATTAAATGAAATAAGAAGCAAGTATGCTCCCCTGTCAGAGCAACCAGTGTGCCTCTAGTACCAAAAGGAAGGAGTAGAAGTTCCACAGGATCATCTCTTTTAGAGCTCAGCTTTGCAGAGAGGCCTTCTACACATGAGTCGAAGAAACGGGGCGAGGAGAAAAAATAACTTTGTCTACAATAAGTGTTTTTTTTTAAGAGTTATACTCACCAGGATATAGGGTTCTAGCATGAAGGTATAATTCCATTCAAATTATTAAGAAGCCTTCATTACTATTTCTTCTCCAGAAATAAGAGGCCTACAGCTGCTCTTGTATTAGTTAAATGGAAGCTGGACTGGGACCATCATTTAGTTATGATTTTAAATATTCACCACCTACTAAGTGCCTCCACTAAGCAGTTTGTCTACAAACAGGCCATCCTATAATAATCTGGATTATGTAAAACTAATAAATGATCATTCCATGAAATACAAAGAGACAGGACAGTAAGCAAAAATAGAAAACAGATGTTACATACTACTTATCTACTAGTATCTGTAGTACTCTCAAATATGCACCTTCCACAAGCTTAAACTGAAAGATTTTTTCCAGAGAAAATCAACAATGAAATATAAATAAACAAATTGTGTACCTAGTAATCTAGGGGAAGGTATTATTCTCAATGAAGTCTGAGTTTTACCATTGTCTCTAGTCAGAGGAGGACTGGAACCCTAAATATTGTCATACAAATAGTTTTATATGAAAATATCCTATCTTGCAGCAGCGCTATGAAAGTAATTGACAGTGATTTTAAAACATGTAATCCTGAGATAGAATCAGATTATTTTACATGTTGAAAAATGTGATTTACTGAATTACTTTTCTTGAATGTTGGCAGTCTTACATTGTGTGCATGAGTAACGATACCATGGTAGCTATGGTATGCTGATACGAGGTGGGTGAAACCTTGCTATGGGTTAGTTAAACCCCACAGAGATTGAACACATGGTTATCTTAATTAAAGCATAAACATAAACACCCATCAAAGACAAAGGGGTGTGCGATCTATCTACCCATGAGTTTGTGGCTGAGTGGGTTTCCTTGGGGGGGCAGATCACACACTGATAACAGAGTAGACAAGAATAGAGAGGGAGAGGAAAGAAGGCCAACCAGGAGCCTGTAAACACAGTATGACTCGAAAACGCAAAAGAGAACTTGTGGGTCTGGTATACACTAAAAGGCTTTGAGGGCTATAAACTGAGAAGTTGCTCATTTCACTTTGGATTCCTTCTGCGTTCAGAGATCAGGATTTCATTGAAGTTGTCTGGTATTTCTTTGATGCAATCCTGTATGTTTATAAGGAATTTATAATTTCTACTTCCAGCTGGAACATACTCAGGGCCCTGAACGTAAACTGGCTGCTTGGGTCAAGAAAAGGTCAACAGTAGAAAGTATGGCACTGAACATGCAGAATTTGTATTAATATTCTGGTGGGTCACATAGTGAGTTAAGAGGGAACGTGCAATACCTATCGCAAAGAGGTCAAATTTAATTACAGTACATTCCCAATCTTCAAGTGTCTGACAAAGTGGGCTTTTCTCCCATGAAAGCTCATGCAATAAATAAATGTATTAGTCTTTAGAAGTGCCATAGGACTCCTTATTTTGCTAAATTACAGTAGGTACCTTCTACTTCTGGTAATTGAAACCTTACACTGTACATAACTGGATACCAATTACTTTTCATTATCTGCTACTTCTCTGACCAAGAAATAATTCATTAGTAACTTAAGCCCAGATTGTCCCTTGGAGAGCCATCTTCAGGGAGTTCCCACTACATGCAGAATTCTATTACACTAAATTGGGGAAAGCAGTAATGAGCTGCTTCTCTGGCATTGCTACCTCTTCTCAGCAAACTATACAGTCAAGATTCATTTTGGGAAAGATTACCTCCATCATTTCTCCCACTAGCCTTAAAGAGATGACTCAGTAAAGTCCAAGGCTAAAGCACCTTTTAGGCAGTCTCCCTTCTGTACAGAAGTAGTACCTTTAGGCTATGTCTACACTAGCAAATTAGTCCAGATTAAGGAGACTTAATCCAAACTAATTTGATCCCCATCTACACTAGGCTTTGCCTAGTTTGAACTAAAATATTTTTCATTTCAACTAAGCAAAAAGCTTAGTTTGAACTAGTTAGAATTTTAGTTCAAACTAGCACGATACAGCCATGCTAGTTCAAACTAAGGAGTTAGTTTGAACTAACCATGGTTTTGGTTTTTGTTTTGTGTTTTTTTTTTTTTTTTTTAGTTTGAACTAACTTTAGTTCTAACTAACCCATGGTTGGTTTGAACTAACTCTGAACTGCTTAGTTCGGAACTAAGCAGTTAGATGTAGACACAGCCTTGGTAAGCACCTGGGCAGCCACAGCCAGAGAAAACTAGGTAGAACTGAACACTTAGAGTGAAGCCAGTCTGCCAGAGAGTAGCGGAGACAATGGGAGCGCAACAGTTCATATAACAGCACTTCTTATTCTGCAACAAGGGGAGCCAACTGTGCCCCCAAAGAATGATTTGAGAGGGTTATATGCTCTGCAGTGATATCCTCCTCCAAGTTTTTATCATTCTATTGTCCTCAGATTTTAAACTATTTGTGTTTTCTATGTACTGGTAGGTGCCAAGCCAACTATACTAGTAAAATAAGTAATATGTAATTGATCACCTCCTGAATCTAGTAATCAGAAGTTTGTAATTTATTATTTTTTCTCAAAGCAGCTTTAACCATCCTGTCCACAAAATAATTTGCCTTCCATTAATAATTAATATACTACTTTTATTGATATGTCCTGAACGTGGAAAGCTTTTTCACTTTATTTAATAAATCTGCAAGAAATGTGCATGGAACATTTTAAATGCCATAACTTATAGGAAAATTAATATAAGGTTAACAAAGCTTGAAGACATCAATTACAGTTCAGCACTCATTAAACAAATATTGCCAAACCCACAAGTACAGCTTAATAATAAGACTTCATGCATCATGTTAATTATGCTTGCTGAAGGTCTTGTCATAAGACAGCATTCTTTTTTATGATAGCTTTCAACATATCTTACAAAGGATTCCAAACTGTTTTTAAGCACAATGATGGATTTCTTTTCAAAACAGTATAGATTTAGTGATTTACTCAACACAGACACTTTTGAATCAAAGCTGGATTTCTTAAAAAGATGTGCTGTAGTTCAAACAGGAATTATTTGGGGAAGTTTCTGTGGCCTGTGTTAGACAGTTGGTAATGACAAATAATCATAATGGACCCCTCTAACCTTGTATTCATGAATGGAAGCTGTTTCAATTTGGTGCAAAATGTGGTAATCCCTCCTGCTTATTTACTTTAACCAATGCAGAAATCGATTCACTGGAAAAGAAAGTTCTGTTTTCTTCTTTTTAAGAGCCACAGTGTGTTGCTTTGTTTAACACTTCTCGTTACCTGTATTCTCATTCTTATATTTCAAAGCCTACACAAATAGAGGCAATGAAGCCAAAGAAAACAGAATGCTCTGAAACAGCACACAGCACTCTGTGGTTCTGTGAATATTTGGAAATGCTGTACCCATTTATAGATCACTGGATTGAGGAGTTTGATACTTTTACCACATGTTGCTCAAAACCTGAATTCCACATCACTGAATTCTGGCAAGAGACTTAGTTCTGTCTGTCTTTGTGTTAAATTGAATAAAACCAGGTCACAAGTACACAGGCAACACACCAAATGCTATTAGCTATTTATCCTGTTACAAGAATTATGGTTTAAATACCTCAATGCTATTTCTAATCCGTATTTAATAACATGGCAAAATACCAGCTGAACATTTTACATCAGGACAAAAATCTTATATCCTTGTTAAATTCTTACAGGGAATTATTTCAACAAAAGAGCTTTATATTCTGGAATACATTATAGGTCTGGGAAAAACAGATTAACTGGTATTTTAATAACACATCCTGTTTAATGTTTTAACATGATATTTAATATGTGGAATAGCCACACTATTTTAATCTACATGCAAACGCACATTTATAAACTATCTATAATTTACCTTGTGAGAAAAACTAAAGTTTTTATGGACGGGGGCAGGGGGACTGGAAGGGGCAGTAAGGTGTCCAAAAAGCTAAGTGTAGTGATAATCCAAATTTCTACAATTAGGCCAACTAGAGAAGATGAAAGGAGGGGCTGGTTGTTTTTTATAACAGGGTGCAGTGTTTTGTTGTGAGTAGAAAATAAATTAAACATTCATGTAGAATATTATGAATAAAGGACCTGATGGCTTCAGTGAGACCTGACTCAGACCCTCCAACAAAACACTGTTAAAGTCTGGGTGCATTAGCTAGTGAAATATTGGTAACTGAAAAATACCACCTCAAAGCAAAATGCTAAGGAAGGGGAGGTCTGGTGGAAGGTAACTCCCCCCCCCCCCCCCCCCCATCAGAGTCCCCCTGTAGGGTATTCTGTCTTTCCCACTCCCTATTTGAAATACTTCATAATCTGTGGGAACCAGTTATTGCTAAGAGATTGTTAAATAAAATGTTGCTCTAGAAATTCTGCTATAGATTAACCAACCCCAAGTGTTCAAAAATCAGGATTCAAGACCTAAAAACATCATGAGTTTAGCTTAACCATGCTTTTGTTTTTCTTTGACATGGGGGTGGAGGTGGAGGTACCTGCTGGTTTTCTAATCTTTAGTGTGTACCCAAGACATATCTTAAAACTTTTGTATACAGCCGAGGGTTAGAAGCTTTTAGTTAATAATTAAGGAAATCACAGATCCCCATTTAATTGCTTGATTCCTGGGGCTGAGGCTTCAACAGAAAACACTAGATATTGCAGAACCTGAAAATGTGCTTTGGGGTTAGCATTTTTGAAATCATTTCACAATGATTGTATACCCTAATGTAGGTAGGGCGTAAAGATAAAGGAAGCAGCATGACATTGGTTTGGCTTTTTGGTTTTTTTTTATTTGAGTAACCAAGTAACTTTTCTAGCACTATCCTTTGAAAATAATTGTCATTTTAAGATATTCTATACTGCTGCTGTTCAATTCATTCAATCACCATTATACTCCTATTCAACTTCGATCCCAGATGAAAAATGTAGTGCTGCTATAGTCTGAGACTTCATGTTATGAATGGAAACAGAACCAGAATAGGAAACACCACCACCACAGCAGCTTAAGTGCCAATACTGCCCTTCCTGCTGAATAGGAAAAGAAAATAATTCACTCCCAGTCATTACACTAATGATCAAAAATGGTTCTGTTTCTCTAAGGTTTTGTACAAGTACCAGTGGAACGGGCAAAACTTTCAGTAAGCCCTCTCAAGGGAACTTAGGGCTTTCTTAGTCACACATTACTGTACGTCATGCTTCACACATTGTCAACAAGCGCTGGTAACAAATGAAGAAACTTGTTTTAAAAAATTAAAAATGGTTTTCCTAAATTCTATAAAAGGTTGAAATTTATTGAAGAAAAATCAGCTGGCATGTAATCATTCAACTTATTCAGTCTTTTATCAGTAAATAAGAAACACAGCAAATGGAAATGCAAACAACTCCTTATCATATCATGGCATTTTATCAGTTAGCAGCAAAAACAAAAATCATGTAACCTTCATATGCCATTTTATTAGGCTCCTTGCAATCATCTGAATTCCAACCAAAGGATACAATTCTTTTTTTCACAATAACTGACACTATAGCACTGCTGGGGTTGTTTTATTCAGTCCAAGGAATCAATATATTGAAAACTATGTGAAACCCCAACAATGCTAGAATGTCAATAAGGCCCAGACTCCTCAAAGATATTTATATATCTAATTCTCATTGATGACTTCAATGGGTTAACCAACTAAAAACCTTTGAGGATCTATAGGCATAAATGCAGTGTTTTGTTTTGTGCCAGGACTGCCAAGGCTGATCCCTGGCACCTTTAGGCTTGACTGTTCATAGCCCTGGCACCTCTGGGCTTGCTGCATCAGTTCTGAATTTAAAAAAAAAAAATTGCTTGTGTCCCAGCACCTCTTTTATTACATTTTAAACATTGCCTAAATGTCCGTTTTTAAACTCCCCATCTGTAAAATGGGGATGACGTATGCTTGTATGCAGACTGTAATCTTGATGGAGTGGTGGACTGTCTCTTGGAGTATGCAGTACAATAGAGCTCCTAATCTCAGCTGGGCCTCTAGGATTTACTACCATATTAATAATGACTGCTATGCTGCTTGCACTACCCATGGCCCCATAAACCACTAGAGGAAAAATAATTTTTTTTTTCACTTTTCAAAATCAAGCTGTGTGTGTATGTGAATCCATGACAAACCATTCAAAACAAAACAAAAAAACCCCTCCTGGAATCTCAAAAAATTGAGGGGGGGAAAAAATGCAGCACAGCCCCTATATGCTTTGACAGTAATCAATGCCACCCACACCATCTGTATGACGCAAGTCGAGCTTTTGAGACTCTGTGGTAACCATAAGGCTACCTACATTTTTTTTTCTCCCCAGTAATAGAAGTGTTGTAGATATGAATTGTGTGGGAGTTACGTGTACTTATTTTCGTTCTTGCCACAAAAATAAAAAGTGGCTCCTCCTCTCCTCCCCACCCTAAACTACAAAAACATACCAAATTAAACAACTACTAGAATGCAAAACTCGGAGCACCACAGCTGCTTCCTGCAGCCACAGGACATTGCCCAGACAGATTCACAGAACTAAGGCTAGTCCCTGCCAGACTGCAGGCAGTGGCAGCAACAGGCTAAGGAAGACTTTGGGTTTGGGTGAGTGGGGTATTTTGCCTTTGTCTTGTAAAGAGGTCAGAATCAGCCCCAGAGTGAGGTACCTAGACCTATGGCAGAGGACTGGTCATCTGAGCAAAAGGTTGTAAGACCTGACACTAGAGACTTCATCCTGCATTCCTGGAACATTAAGAATGACACCTAATATCATTGACAAAAAATACAGGAACAGGACCTACATCTTGATTCAGGAATCATCCCTGTTCATCAAAGTATTTAAAGCACATGTGATTTAAGCACGTGCTTGAAGCAAAACACAAGCTAATTAGACAAATGAAAGTAAAATATCTTTAAGAACACAGTTGTGATGACACAATATTTAGTTCTTGATCTTAATTTAACTAAAATGACTGAAGATCAAGAAGTCATTTGCAGCGACATTAGAGGACAGATGATACAGTATTGTGTGCATAATCCACTCTTGGGACCTTTGCAGAATTCAGTCAAACAAAATATATATACATCTTATAATTTTGCAATCCTCAAATTACAGGACAGGAAAGGAACTCAAGATGTTTGGAGGGACTGTGGGGACAAAAGCAACCACTTTAAGATACCTCTAAAATTTTGTGGTTGCTTCTTTTAATTTGTCTATTTCTGGAGCAGGGTTTGAATTGTATGTCGTCAGAACTGGCACTAGTATGCCTCAACAAAGCACTAAATTGCTGTACAATGTCTAACCATACCTTCAAAATAAAAGTTCCAAAAAGAGTAATTTCAGTGAAGAGGTTTAAAGAATATATTTATCTGTATAATTTTAAGTTCTTAAAAACAGCCATGAATTGACAAAAAAGGAGAGAGAGAGAGGGATCAAGCAATTAGAAGCATAAATAAAGCTGAGCCTACCTCTCCTTACACTGTTAAAATTAATACTCTTTTTGCTGTCATTGTAATATAGGCTTTTCATTTAATCATAAGGTTAGAAGGGACCTCATGAGGTCATCTAGTCCAACCCCCTGCCAAAAAAACAGGACCACTCTCACTAAATTATCCCAGCCAGGGTTTTGTCTAACCAAGCCTTAAATATCTCCAAAGATGGAGATTTCACCACTTCCCTAGATAGCCCATTCCAATGCTTCACCACCCTCCTAGTAAGAAAGCTTTTCCTAATATCCAACCTCAATCTCCCCAGCTGCAACCGGAAACCATTGCTCCTTGTTCTATCCTCTGTTACTACTGAGAACAGCCGAGCTCCGTCCTCCTTGGAGCAACCCTTCAGGTAGTTGAAGGCTGCTGTCAAGTCTGCCCTCAGTCTTCTCTTTTGCAGGCTAAATAAGCCTAGTTCCTTCAGTCTCTCCTTCAGGTCTTGTGCTCCAGCCCCTTGATCATTTTTGTTGCCCTCTACTGGACTCTTTTTTTTAACTTGTCCATGTCCTTTTTGTAGTGGGGACCCCAAAACTGGACACAGTATTCCAGATGCAGCCTCACCAGGGCTGACTAGAGGGGAAAGATCACACCCCTTGATCTGCTGGCAACACTTCTACTGATGAAGCCCAGTATGCCATTGGCTTTTTTGGCAGCAAAAGCATGCTGTTGACTCATCCAGCCTCCCATCCACCATGACCCCAGGGTCCTTTTCTACAGTGCTGCTACTTAGCTGATCACTCCCCAGCCTGTAGCAGTACATGGGGTTTTTCAGTCCCAAGTGCAGGACTCTGCACTTGTCCTTGTTGGACCCCATGAGATTTCTATTGGCCCACTGCTCCAATTTGTCTAGGTCTCTCCAAATCCTCTCCCTGCCCTCCAGCGTGTCTACTGTTCCCCCCAGCTTGGTGTCATCTGTAAACTTACTCAGTGTGTAATCTATCCCATCATCAAGATCATTAATGAAAATGTTGAACAGAAATGGCCCCAGGACTGATACCTGGGGCACACCACTCATTACTGGTTGCCAACTAGACACTGAGCCATTGATTCCTACTTGCTGAAACCATTGATCTAGCCAGTTTTTTCTATCCACCTTATGGTCCACATATCCAACCCATACTTCCTTAACGTACCAACAAGAACACTGTGGGAAACCGTATCAAAAGCCTTGCTAAAGTTGAGGTATATTTTGTCAACAGCTCTTCCCACATCCACAAATCCAGTCATCTCATTGTAGAAGGCAAGGAGGACAGTCAGGCACAATTTACCCTTGGTGAATCCATGCTGACTCTTCCTGATCACTTTATTTTCCTCCAAGTGTTTCAGGGTGGATTCTTTGAGAACCTCCTCCATGATTTTTCCAGGGACTGAGGTGAGGCTGCCAGGTCTAATTCCCTGGATCCTCCTTTTTCCCTTTCTTGAAGATAGGCACTATATTTACTTTTTTCCAGTCCTCCGGCACCTCCCCTGTCCACTATGAGTTTTCAGAGATAATGGCCAGTGGTACTGCTAATCTCATCGGCCAACTTCCTCAGCACCCTCAGATGTAGTTTGTCCGGCCCCATGGACTTGTGCACATCCAGCTTCTTTTAGTAGTTCCTAACCTGACCTTCCATCACCAAGGGCCTCTCTTCTCTCCAATCTGCCATACCCAGCATGGTGGGCTGGGAGCTGGCCCTGCCTGTGAAAACTGAACTAAAGCACTGAGCACTTCAGCTTTTTCCTCATCCTCCATCATGAGGACACCTGCCCCATTCAGTAAGCGACCTATACCATCCTTTATCCTTTTCTTGTTATTGACCTACTTGTAGAACCCCTTCCTGTTATCTTTCACATCCCTTGCTAGCCGCAACTCCAATTGTCCTTTGGCCTTTCTGATTTCATCCCTGCAGTCCCACGCAATATCTTTATATGCCTCCTTAGTTATCTGTCCAAGCTTCCACTTCCCGTAAGCTTCCTTTTTATGCTTTAGCTCAGTGCAGAGTTCTCTGTTAAGCCACACTGGGCGCCTTCCACATTTGCTATTCTTTCTGCTCATCGGAGTGGTATCATACCTCCATAAAACATACGGTATGTAACTTTTGTTTGCCAAATTTCTGTTGTATCCTTCTAGACAAAAGGACCAACTTTAATAAACTAAAAAAGACATATAAATAAGTAGTCTACTCCAGAAGCACCTGCAACCGGTGCACCAAGTATAAACAACCTGAAGAGTTATGAAAGGAATTTATAATGCCAACTCCTCTTAAGCTGTATTATGGCATCCTAAATTGCCATGAAATAGCTGAAAAAAAGCAAAAAGTGGGAAGTTGGCCAGTTTCCTGTTTTGTGAGACAGCTTTGAGAACAAAACAGAATTCCTGCTAATGTGGTTAACTAGTGCACATGCTTGTCTGACAGCTTAAGACTTCAAATTATACGCAAGATTTGAAACTGCAATACAAATATTTTATAAATGGCTACTTACAGGAATTGTCTTCGTTGTGATGGACAATCCCGCAGTCATGGCCACTTTAAACAAAAGTACAATTTTGTTTTGTTCTGGTTTCCTTAAAATAAGCTAGTTGACAGAATTGCCCTTTGCTCACCCATTTCCTGATGTAAGGTTGCACTGTGCTTACATGGAGCCTGAGGGCAATGACTCTGCTCTTTGGCTACTTCCTTTTTAAGTTGGACTGGCTGCTATGATATGAATTTTGGGGAGTTATTCAAAGACCCCATAATCAGCATTGCAGTAATACTGGGCATATATGAGGAAGCAAACTTGCAGAGAGAAAACACACTAGAGCCCAATTGGGCTTAGCTGCACTAGGTAAAAAAGAAGATGCAGTGGTAGCAGTGCTGAACAAAATAAAGGCATATTGTCCGTAAAGATCTGGTGACTTTAATTAAACAGAAGAGAATAAGTAGGATGCAAGAGGACCGGAAATAAGCTGTATTCATTGAGGAGAGTGTGAAAAAGAGGGAAGTTGAAACTTTAATGAGGAAGTTGAAGGGAAAAAAGCATGGATATTTCCCACTGCTGTCTAAACCTAACAATGTTCCTCTACTAACTCCACAGTGATATGTCCTGGTTTCACATTTAACAAATCTGGTTACCTTAGGCAAACCTCAAACGATTTGCTTTGCTCTGGATCAGCAAGCAAACTTATTTGAATTTTCCCAAACCCTTTTAGTCTGTAAGATGGGCTGGAAGTTTCACAAGAATGGCTTTTGTAAGATTCCTGGTATTTCATATTTTAAATAGACAAATTAATAAATAACAGAGCAGTGTAATCCTACATACTTGAATCTATATCTATACCCTTTAAAGGTTATCCAAATTCTCTGGCAACAATGTATCTATTACCTAAAGATTAACAGTGATTTTTGTACATAATTTTGTTTGCGTATGAGTGTCAGTTGCTCCCATCATAAACTGCATTCAATCAAACTAATTTTCAAGTCTACAGTACTAGAGACAAGCAAAAAAATCAAATCTTAGATATAAAGCTCTTTTTACAGTGACCTTCCTTGAAAACTGCATGTCAAACATCAGATACAGATTGAAGTACATTGGATGGGAATACAGCTGTGGCTTCTCCCATCCCTCTCACCTCCCAGCAGAATTTGAGCACTTCATTCCTAGAAGCTTCTTTGCAAATCACAACCACAGTACTTAAAGATATCGGCCCAAATTATTTAGTTTTAGAACAGTCTTTTTAGGTTAATACATAGGCAAAGTATCTTTCAGATGTTCCATAGAAAGTAAAGGTTCCTCCTATTCCGTATTATGCATGTATTGCCATGTAACTTGGAAAAATCCAGTGTGATATCTAAGCATGGATGTAGTATCTATTTTTTTCCTGTTGCATTTCTAGTGGCCAAAAGGTCTCTGCCATGTTTGTTTACTTGTGGATCAGAATTTCTGATGATAATTCAGGACAGCTCTAAAGAATATAGGTCCAGATTCTCAAAATTAGCTATTTGGTGCACAGCACATCTCAGGAAGGGTGCAATGAAGGCTGGAAATCAATGGAGTTACTTCAGATTACACAAATAACTGCAATCAGAACCTTACTCACTGGAAAGATGAATGAAATGAATCACCTAGTGTGAGAGAGACTAAAAAGGTCACAAAAATGGGATGAAGCCTGTTATTTTAATCTTAGCCTAATGAAGAGCTCTTAAGATGCACCTTTTGTTGTTAACCTAGACTCTGAACAAGAACTCTTAACATAAGAATAATTTAATGGGAGATCTCATACTGAACTCCATAGTCTGGCTATCTGGATTCTGCAATTACAGTCCAATTACTGGACCCTCAGATCTTCAGAATCACTAAAACTTTTAGTTAAAAACTGAGATTTAATCCTGATCTTATCTGAAATACCTTAAATGTTACCTGCAAGTATGTTTGTAAATGAACAAGATGTAGAAATGTCTTAAATATTCTAAATATTAAGGTTAGCATGAGTATTCAGTTCCTAGGCAATTCTAAATGTATCTGGGAAAATTCACAAAGGTACATATGATGCTTAGATGCCCACACTCCACAGAAAATCACTGGGAGTTAGGTGAATAGCTGCCATCTGTGCTTTTGAAAATCTCCTTCTCTGTTCTTTGTTTGGGGTTAGGGCCTTTAGTGATCTCCTGGTATGCCTGAGCATAGTGATTGTACAGCCACCAAGGAATCCAGCTGAAGCATGAAGCTGCCCTAGAGGGAGATAGTGGCTTTTAGCGAGGTGGTGGCGCTTACTACACTGAGGATTTTGGCAACTGTATTTTTAATTATTATACAGAATCATGTTGAAAGATGGTGCTGGTGATTCTGGAATTCAGAAAAATAGGGAACAATCATAGGGTTAGAAGGGACCAGAAGGGTCACCTAGTCTAATCCCTTGCCAAGATACAAGGATTTGTTGTGAATGATAACTTATTACTCCTTTATGTGAAGAAATGCCTCTCTTGATCTTGCTGTTTGGAACAGTGAATACATAATCCTGCAATTAGTTGATTTTAAAAACATATCCTCAAATTACTTCTGAAATACTGAAAGCTCTTCAGAGCTTTCAGCCACTAGAATTATTTGTTTGATTTGTTTTGCTTTCCCACTAATCCTTCTGCAAAACCTATAACTCAGAAATACCATGGGATGTCCTGATTAATTACTGCTCAGGTACAGTGCCTAACTTTAGTATTGTCATTTTGACAACTGAGGTATATTTTGTTTATATATAAAATGACAAATGTTTGGTTTTTTTTGGGGGGGGGGGGGGAAGGGGTTTCCAGAAGAGGATGAAAACAAAACTTATTTGAGATGTATTTGTTTTCACCCTCTTCTGCAACCCTACTTTTCTTTCCCAAACATTTGTTGCTGTCATCTTAATTGCAGCCCCTTTCTTATATCCGTATACAATCCCATGGAAGTCAATGGAGTTCTGCACATATTGCAGGAGACTAATTTTGCAGGTAGAGGTAGCTGTGTTAGTCTCTGTACAGCAAAAACAAGAGTCCTGTGACACCTTAAA
This sequence comes from Podocnemis expansa, assembly GCA_007922195.1. NCBI lineage: Eukaryota > Metazoa > Chordata > Testudines > Podocnemididae > Podocnemis > Podocnemis expansa. The sequence goes on along the minus strand of ML682069.1, from coordinate 12,278,804 downwards.
CACTAGCAAATTTCTTCAAGCATAAGCTTTTGTGGGCTGCAACCCACTTTGTCAGATCATGCATCTAACAGAAGAAATTATGTTGTTAGCCTTAATGGTGCCACAGGACTCTCATTGTTTTTAACATTTCCATTTGTTACCTCAGCATGTTTTCTTGACCACATAATCACCAGAATTCAAAATAGCAGTCAACTCTGAAATAAAGATCCTTGACAGGTAGAGCCTGGAGAATAGCTTTGACTATCATTATGCCCATGTTTTATTGTACATTTCCACCTACTTCAAGAAATACTAATTATTGTATTGTGGTAGCTCCAATAAGTCCAAATCAAGGATCAGAGCCCCTCTGTGCTTGGTGCTATATAGCACATGACAAACACATTGCCTGCTCTGAAAAGTTTCCAGTCTAAGACATGAGATAATATGTGAATGCAGCAAATGGGAAACACATGGTAACAATGAGACAACAGAGATGGAAGGATGGGGAAACAGTATCAGCCCAGCCATTAAGTTTTCCACAGGTATTACAAGAGAGGAAAGTTTTAAGGAGGAATTTGAAGGAGGGTAATGAGCTGGGTTTGTTTACAGAACAGTCATATTAGGCATAAAGAGCAGCATGGTAGAAAATAAATGATATTTTTTAAATGACAGAAGGCAGGGGGCAACAGCACAACATCACAGAAGAGAAGGCAGGCTGGAATAATTTGTTATAATGAACAGGAGTGAGCTGGAGGTATGTGCACTGGGAATGCATTGGGTTGGTCTTTTCTCAGTGACAGATAACTTCAAGCTGGAAAGAAAACACAAGAATTCAATTTGCTTGCCTTCTCGCTTCTTTAACTCTTGAGTTTTGGCAATAACCATGTGCTAACTGAGGGAGTACCATGTGAGACTCTATGGCATCACCACATCTGACTACACTCTATGCCGGCTCATGCCGCCAGTACTCCTGAATAAAAAATCTCAGTTCTTCTGGGTATCTAGTCTGCCTCAGTTTAGTATTAAACACATCCTTTAACTTAGGAAGGCATAAACAAAGACCTTGAGCCCACTCCAAACCACAGTGGGAACCCTCCTTCTCTTTCCCATCCCAGTGGGCAGGCGGAGGAGAGAGAGACGTGAAGCTCCCCACAGCAGCAGTGAGAAAGAGGCATGATTCTTTCCATCATAGGAAAGAGAAGTGCTTCGTATGCTCCCAGAAGTTGGGAGTGGTTTGTTGTATGAGTAGACGCTGGGCTCCCCAACATGGTGGTGCTCTAGGATACCAGCCTGGGAGGTGAAGAAACAAGAGACCAGTCTTATCTAACAAGTTTAGTCCTTCACTAAGTAGGTATACAGTAAAATGTTCAAGTCTGGTAATGACTTGCCAGTGAAGTTATTAGAAGGGGAGAATGCTTCATTTTCAAAGTGTTTTTAAGTTACCAGTGTTAAATCAGTTGTAAAAATGTTCTTTCTTCCTTTAGACGTTCACAGATATTTCAAATAACTATGCTTAAGCCTTATATTTTTGGATTATACTGGCACAATTCACATTCTTATCCGTATTATGTCCTGCTCTCCTATTCTGATCCCCCAGATATTTTACACAGACTGGAGTCACGCTCCAACCATGGTTTGCCTTTGCAAAGTGACTTTATAAAAGTGACAACATTTATTATGTCTTATATGTATTTATGTTTCAGTGGTAATCCACATAAAACATTATCAGTTCTGACACACACAAACATGTCATTTTCTGACTAGCCGCCCTTGAGTTTCAGCCCAGAGTTTGAAAATCAGGCTGGGCTCTTTCTGCAAGACATAAGTTGTTCTCATTTATACAGACAAAGCTGTTGTCACATTATGACCTTAGTTACACCTGCGTAATCCTGTTGAATTTGACAGGCCTATGGTCACAATAAAAAACAAAGAGGAGGTTTGCTAAGTGGTCTTACAATTGGTAGTTAACAGTCCTCTTGATCTATGAGCCAGAAGAGAATGGAGTTCTCTCTGCCAGATCTGAGTTGGCCCTGCAGGCTGATGGTAGTTAAAATGTAACTGTAGTTAAAGAAAGCACACATGATTGAACCGCCACAGCATGCAGATCTATTGAGTAAGAAGGTACCACTTTTTTCACCGTCATTTTTCAGACTAAAACTGCCCTATACTGCTTCTGCTGTATAGATTTCTACTTTGTCCTAAAAATACAAATTTTCAATTGTTGTCTCAGCATTCAACTAAAGGAGATCAATATACTACAGCAGTTATTTTCAGTAACATTATATAGCAACCAAGCTTGAATTTTTAAGAAATGCTATATTGGAGGGGGGTGGAGAGTGAGGACATATTAAAAAAAAAAAAACTTTATCTTTCCACTTATCTTTCCAACTTGAGATATTAGATTCCATAATGCTTGGAAAAAGAGGGGAGTTTCCCAGTATGTTTGGTACAGAGCTACCTTAATGTATGCTGTCCTAAGCATAGAGAAAGAGGGAGAAATCATGTCATAAACTGCTTCCTCTTCTGGATTCAGGTCCGGGAAGGGGGAGATAAGGCAATAAATTTTGTTGTTTGTTTGTTTTTCCCCTCCACAACATTCTTATGCTGCTGGGGAGGAGAGCAGGCCAACCCATGAACTAGTTATATCTTGCATAAATATGACTTCCAGCTGAGTAAGACCCAAAGTGGCTCCTCATTTTCTTTTTTTCTTTTTTTTTTTTTTTTTTTAATAAGGCTGACACTGATCAGATCAAATTCCATGATGCTCACTATTGTGCTCACTATATTTGGTGGCTGCCCTCCAACACAAAGGGGACTTGACTTACACAGTGCTGTGTACGCCGCTCAAACCAGCAGTCTAGTCCCTGGGGGTGAAGCCCTACCACTGATTTCAGTGGGTTTCCATGAACAGCATAAGGGTCCACCAACGTTAATCTGACTGAAGGCCATAGCTATGGAACTGAGCAAGCGGGCAGCAAATTAATTTCAGATAATGTTTCACAGACACTGCGGTGTTTTGTTTTTCTTGTTTTATTTCTAATCTAGATTTCACTTGCTTGAATTGTAGGTATTTTAAATGAAGTAAATTGTATATCTTTAGCTGACGTACTAACACAATTACAAAACATGGGGTAGCTTGCTTGTTTGCAAATGTTTTTTTCTGAATCCAGAATTGTCCCTTTTGTCCACATTTATCTGACATGCATTTCAGCACCCCTTATTTGTCAAGCACTTCATGCTCTTTTAGCATGAAACGTGATATATAAATGTGACACTGCCTTATCCATGCTCTTAAAAAATTTTTTTCTTCCAAGTAATGCCACACCTTATTTATTTTTCTTAGGGGGCAACTAACTATAGTGTATCTTCTATCTCCTTATACTTAGGAGAATTTAAACTCTCCAAGGACCTTTCACAAGTAGCTCCCTAGCTCAAAAACACTGTGAAAAGGAATTCTCACATTCACATATTTGATGTGCTCAGATACTACAAGGATTAGCACCACACAAACTCAGGAACAATCTTCAGCACTACCCAGATCCTCATACATTTTTCATTTAAGCAGACAGAGATATCTAGACAAAAACAGCTAAACATGTCCCAGCAGTTGACAGGGTGAAAGCCTTTGGAAAACTGCCTTACTACCAGTTTTGCACTTTCCTTTTTCTTGTTGATGTATTATTAATTACTGCAACTATTAGACTGTCAAAACAACAATTTTTCAGCACAATGGAGAGTGGAAAAGTTTGCAACAAGCCTACCTTTAACCAAGCAGGAATGAAAAGTCAGGGGCAGATTTATCTTGGGGTTTAATAATCAACCCATTTGAACAAAAATGGACTTTCCTCTGGTAACAGCAAACACTAGAACAAAGGGTCTGTTCCATACACCTGCACTCTGTGAGTTGGGTGACCTCCCCCCCAGAGGTCCTTCAAACTGCTCCTATTATTGTAACACTGACCAGGGTTACTCTTCTTTGTGAAATGCCACACACTGATGGCTGGACAGGGAGAGTCCCTAATTCATTCAGACTGAATCATGGGTGACTGATTTATGCAGAGCTGTCCCATCCCATCGAGCAATGATTCTAAGAAACTGGTAAGACCAGCCCATGGGCCGGTGCTGATGATCTATACAGCAAATCCTTCCCAGGCTTGAGGCTCTCCAGCTGGGAGCCAGCCCCTGGGCTATAGGCAAAGAAGGGTGAGAGGGGCTTGCCCACCCACTCTGTCTTACCTTGACGAAGAGGGAAATGTCATGCTCAGGTTCAACAGGCATGCTTGCCTCATTATCCTCTTCCTGTCCCCTCCCCTGCATGCCGTTCAGCTTTGTGGCCTCCTCGACATCCCCGGCTGCATTTGGGTCTGGGAGGTGATTGCTCAGTTCATCCCCATCTGGGTCCCTCCCTGGGCTTTCTCCTGGAGCTGCATCTTCTGTTCTGGTGGCTTCTGGTGCAGCTACTTCCTCGCCTCTTTGGCCCGCTGCGTCTTCTGCCACAGGGGGTTCTTCATTTTTCTTGCTTTCTGCTCCAGCTGGCGCTGCGTGCTCAGGACTTTCCCCTTTCTGATCGCCTCCCGCTGCTGCATCCGCCCCTGGCTCTTCCATGGGCTCTTCTTCTGTCCCTGCAGCTTTGCCATCTTCTGCATGCTTCTCTCCCTGGGGGGCTGCTTCTCCTTGGGCAAGCTCCACAGGCTTTGGTTCCTCTCCTGTATCCTCCCCACAGTCTCCATCTCCTCCTCCAGGCTTCACCTCCTCACCTGGGTCTTCCCCCCAGTCTCTTTCTCCTTGAGGCTTTACTTCCTCTCCCACGCTATGCCCATGATCTCCTTCTTCAGGCTTTGCTTCCTCGCCTGCGTCCTCCCCATGGCCACCTCCAGGCTCTGCTTGCTTGCCTGGGTCCTCTCCATGGTCTCCTCCAGGCTCTGCTTGCCTGCCTAGGTCCTCCCCATGGCCACCTCCAGGCTTTTCTTCCTTGCCTGGGTCCTCCCCATGGTCACCTCCAGGCTTTTCTTCCTTGCCTGGGTCCTCCCCACGGTCACCGCCAGGCTCTGCTTGCTCGCCTGGGTCCTCCCCAAGGTCACCTCCAGGCTTTTCTTCCTTGTCTGTGTCCAACCCATGGTCACTTCCAGGCTTTTCTTCCTCTCCAGCGACCTCCTCCATATCTCCTTCTCCCCCAGACTTCACTTCCTCGCTTAGGTCTCCTCCAGGCTTTTCCTCCTCTCCCATTCCTTCCCCCTGATCTTCTCCTCCAGGCTTTTCTCCTTCTCCTACATCCTCCCCCAGCTTTGCTTCCTCAGCTGCTTTCTTCTCTCCATCTCCTTGTCTTCCAGGCTCTTCTCCCTCTCCTGCGCCCTCCTCCCTGTCTCCTCCTCCCCCAGGCTTCACTTCCTCGCCTGGGTCTCCTTCTCCAGACTTC
>ML682069.1:12246389-12273399 GCA_007922195.1 Podocnemis expansa | reverse complement strand
GCCTGGGTCTCCTTCTCCAGACTTCTCCTCCTCTCCCACTCCTTCCCGCTGACCTTCTCTTCCAGGCTCTTCTCCCTCTCCTGCGCCCTCCTTCATGTCTCCTTCTCCCCCAGGCTTCACTTCCTCGCCTGGGTCTGCTTCTCCAGACTTCTCCTCCTCTCCCACTCCTTCCCGCTGATTTTCTCCTTCTCCTGCGCCCTCCCCGGGGTCTCCTTCTCCAGGCTTTCCTTCCTCGCCTGCAGCCTCTGGTGCCTGCGGCTTCGGTTCAGCCTCCGCCGGGGTCCCCCCGTGGGCGCCGCTCTCCCGGGCAGGGCGCGCTGCGCCCGCGCCGCGCTCACCTGCGGGGCTGCCCGCCTCTGCCTGGCCCGTCCCTCCAGCGGCTCCGTCGGGTGCATCCCGCTGCTCCTCCGGCCCGAGCCCCTCGGGGGCGCGGGGCTGGCCTGGCGGCGCAGGGGGGCCCTCCATGGCACGGGGCGCCGGCGCGCGACTCCTCACCTGCGGCCGCCGCGGGGATCAGCGGCGACTGGCTCGCGCCCCTGCCCCGACAGCGCCGCCGGGCCCTCTGCGCATGCGCCTGGCGCCCGCCGAAGCGCCTGCCCCGGCTCGACCCGGCTCGGACCCGCGCGCGGCAGAGGCGCCGGGGGTGGGGGGAGGCGGGAAGCGGGGCGGGGCTCGTGGCGCCACTCGCAAACTGGTTGCCGGGGCAAAAGAGGGGCCGGAGCGATCTTCCCTCTCATTTTTTGTAGGCTGTGCGCGCGCAAAACTTCTTTCGTGCAAATTTTCAGACCTGTCTTGCAAATCTGTGCGGCTCCAGTCAGTGTGCTCCCGACTTGTGAGGCCAACGAAGCAAGTGTGGAGGAGGCAGCGAATATATTTATGTTGGCCAGCGGACGGAACTGAGAAGAATTACAAAACCTTATTTGAAACATGCTACTTGAAACAGCTTGCTTGAAGTAGCATAACAATATTTGCAGTGTTGAATTTTTTTTTTTGTGCACGCCTGATTTTGTTGTGTGTGCAATGTTCCCTCTAACTTTTCATAGCTGTGTGCGCAAAAAATTTCTTTTGTGCAAATTTTTGGAACCAGTGTTCAAATCTGGCACACACTAGTGGTTGTGGTCAAACTTGTGAGTGCAATGAAGTAAATGTGTATGATGCAAAGAATATCTAAATTTTATTTTGATAGGGTGATGGAAATGATTTTATAAATTACAAAACCTTATTTGAAACATGCTATTTGAAATTACCTACTTAAAATAGCATTAAAATATTCACACTGTTGAATTTTGTGTGTGCACACTTTATTTTGTTGTGTGCGCAGGTTTCACAACCTGTGTGCGCACGCACAAGCGCACAGCTTAGAGGGAACATAGTTCACAACCTGTGTGCGTGCGCACATGCGCACAGCTTAGAGGGAACATAGGGCCGGAGCGATGAGGGGGCCGGGGCTCCCCTGCAGGCCGAGCGGAGGCCCTCAAAGACTCACGTGCTGGGGCCTCTCGACTCCACTAGTGTTCGGCTGCTGCGAGCCGCGACGCCGCACACTGCCAAGGGTATCAGTTTTGGGGGGAGCCAGCAGCACCCCTAATGCAGAGTAGAGGCTGGACACTGAACTGGGGAACAGCTGGTGCCAGTATTCTCCCCAGGGCTTGAAATTGAGGGGGTGTGGGGGAGCATTGGGGGTGCTCACTAGTGTTCCCTCTAAGGCCAGACCACAGCTGAGCAACATATGTTGCTCACGTGCAGCCTGCCCCCATGGCCCAGTACTGCCCCTCACTCTCTGACCAGCCTCCTGGCAGCAGGGTGGACCAGCCAGCCCACCCTACCGCCAGCCGGCTGCACCTCCCCAGGGGGCAGAGGGGGCCAGCACTGAGCTCCAGGCTGCAGGGTCAGGGCCCTGGCGTTGCCCTCCCAAAGAGTTTGGGCCACTTCAGCCCCAGCCCCCCTAGGCTATGGATCAGACCCATTCAGACAGGGGGTGGGCAAGGGCAAAGCGGCCCAAACTCTTTGGGAGGGCCACTCCAGGGCCCCAGTCCTGCAGGCTGGAGCTCAGCACCAACCCCCTCCACTCCCGGGAAGGCGTGGCCAGCTGGGAGTAGGCTGGGCTGGCTGCTGCATCCCACTCTGGTGAGGGCAGGCGGGCAGAGCCTCTGGCCCCAACAGCCCCCCCTCAGAGTTGGAAGCGGGGATGGTTAGGGCCCCCTTACCTGGTCAATGGAGCAGCACAGCCAGGCTCCCGGCCGCTCCTCCAGCCAAAGGAGCACTCAACTGAGCAGGTGCAAAGTCTGTGCCTGATCAGTGAAAGCTTACTCTGAGCGGGAGTTTTAAAAGCTCAGGGGAGCTCTCAGCCAGCCAGAAGACTTTGTTTTCCATCTGGGCAGGGACAGCAGCTGCTGGGCGTGCGCGGCCGGCAGCGTTCCCTGTGCCAGGCGGTACCAGGTGGCCACACAGCTTAGGGGAAACATTGGTGCTCACTAATTTGGTATAACACTATTAGTAGATGACAACTGGGGGGTGTTAGGGAAATCCCTGGCTGGTGCAGTCCACATGCCTCTCTCCAACCCCCACACTGGACGTCTGAGCTCTCAATGGGCAGACAGCAGCCAAGAGTAGGGTTGCCAGATACCAAAGCCTGGAAAGGAGGAGAGGAAAGTATGAAAAGGAGGACACATGGAGAAAATGTAGCATAAATGTAATACTCTTCTGTTTTTAGGGGGCCCTGAAACACTTCCCACTAAAAATAAGGATGTTCTGGGGCATTCCAGCATCCTTTAACCCCTGTAAGTAAAAAGCCAGACAAAATCATGTATTTTTAAAATGCCTGCCAGACGGAGGACATGAAGGTGAAAAGGAGGACAATGTCCTCCTTTTGCCTGACATCTGGTAATGCTAGCCAAGAAGGCATGTAGAGACCAATCAACGTCTAGGTGCAGCCACATCTGCCAGTGGCTCCGGGTCCCCACTCGCCAGCTCAGTATGCTCAGACTTCATGCAGTGCGCTCTGCCTGTGCTCGGCACTGCCTCCCCAACGGGGGACCACAATCAGACTCCCCACCAGGCTTTAGCATATACGTTTGCTGCTGCTTCTCAGGCTGGCGCTCTGGCATCTGCTTGCCACATTTTTAACAACTTGCCCTTTGCAGTCCTTCTAATATCTTACTTGCCCAGACATGTCCACATGTCTTTGGGACATTTCTTGCCCACCAGCCCTTGAAGCAACCCTCAAGATGTTTATTGGGGCCTGACATTGAGGAATGTAAGAAAGTAGCCCACAACTGTAACAATATCTCAAAATGCCTAGTGGAGTTAAATGATGAAATTAGAGAGCTACACTGTAAACAATAGCAAAAGAAATTAAATTGGGGGAAAAGGGGAAGAAAACTGCCTCTTCAGATGAGACTTGAGAAGAAATGGAGAGCTAATGCTACAGAGATAAAAAAGTTGTTCCAAAAGGCAGGAGGCAGTGGCGTTGCTAGCGTTGGGCACCCCCAGGCATGTGCCCCGGGTCCCAACGCTGGTGCCCCGGATCTCCAGCCCAATTGGGCCAGGGATCCGGGGCCTGATCCCTGGCAGTCAGCGACCGTGTCTCTGGCCAGGAATCCGGGGCCTAGTTGGCTGCCTGGCAGGCCCCGCCCCCTGGCCAGGGTCCCAGATCCCTAGCAGGGGACAGAGCCGCTGCAGCTGCGGGCGGCCGGCCAGGTCCCGGATCCCCGGCTGGGCACGGGGTCGCCACGGCCACCGGTGGCCAGGCCGGGGATTTGGGGCCCAGCTGGCCGCCCGCAGCCGCAGCGGCCCCGTCCCCTGCTGGGGATCCGAGGCCTGGCTGCGGCCGCGGTGACCCCGTCCCCGGCTGGGGATCCAGGGCTGCAGCCGCGGGCCCGGCCTCCAGCCGCCGCTTCGGGCTGGGCCAGGCCAGGCTGTGCCGTGCCGCACCACAGTCTAGCTGCTGGCAGCGCCGCGGCCTCCTCCCTGGCCCTATCCCAGGCCAGGGGGCGTGGCCTTGTGGCTGGGGGTGGGGCCTGCCCTCTGGGGGCGGGGGCTGGGGCTCTGCCCCGGGTCCCTCCCCTTCCCAGTGATGCCCCTGGCAGGAGGTGACAGTGGGAATGGGGGAGATTAAACAATATCTAGCTGAGAAAGAAGTTTGTGGGAGAGAGTCTTGAAGGTCCAGGGAAGAGGTCCATGCTCAAAATCGAAGAGAAATCTTGAACTGGATTCTAATCTGCATGGGAAGTCATGGGCTATATTGGAGGATGGATCTGACAATTCCACTACTTTGTAGGAGTGAGAAAATAGAAACTCTGTTCTGCAGGTGCCGGAGTCTTGAGGACCTAGGTTTAGGGAGGTCCTACAGAAGGGAAGAAATTGGTCAAAGTGGGAGGATATGAAACATGGGTAAAGATTTCTGCATAGATAATATTGATAACCTTGCAAAGGTGGCCACAGACCCATTTACAAGCACAGCTGATGTGAAAAAGAGTACAGAGGCAGATTACTATAACTGCTAGTTATATTGGGATATCTGATTTATCATTTTTCCTACATTTCTGAAGTCCTGCAATGAGGGTCTAGATAATATGGTGAAGAATGAGAAGGGGGATGGAAGACAATAGAGAACTGAATATCCTGAGCCAAGGATTGTGATGCAGAAGTGGAGCTACTGTCAGCCAGAGTGGTTTAATAGCTAGGGACTGAATGATGACAGAAGAGACACAGAATTGCCTGCATAGCAATATATGCGGTCCAGCAGTGTTCCACAGGCTGTGGTAAGCACAAAGAGGCTGACTTTATTTGCATAAATCCAAGTTTTGTTATCCATTTGGCAATATGCAGCAAATTCTAAAAATCCTTGAACCAAAAAATAACCATTTAATCACCTGGAAGTGGAAGATCACACATCAGAGGCCATAAATAAACAATTACTTTAAAGGAAGACAGTGAATAGATACTTTAATAATGTCAGTAGTTACCTGGAATCAGAAGTATATTCCCAAACAATCTGCTAAAGGTTTCATGGGCTTTTTTGTTTTTTTGTTGGGTGGGTTTTTTTTGTTTGTTTGGTTTTTGTTTTTTTGTTTTTGGTTCAGAAGCAAGCCTACTTCTTGCATAAAGCAGTTCCAATATTAATGCCAATCTGCATACAATTATAAGGATCAGCGCTGCATCATGCTGTGATAAACATTAGCTCTGCAATACTTATTTGTAAGTAGCCTTCATATATTGTCTAGCTAAATATAACAACACTCCAGGAGTTCTGAGTTTACAGAGTGAGTTGAAATTGATATATAATAGAGAGGAATAATTGGTAACTTTAAACTATGATAGGGACAATGAGGATTCAGGGTGCATAAAACCCCAATTCTGTGCTATAGAAGTGATATCTGAGCTGTTTTTGATACTTCTCTTGCTCACGGCAAAATGCAAACATTTCACCAAGTTTTAGCATTTGTTGTTGTTGTTGTTGTTGTTGTGAGGGTGATCTTCCAAATGTGAATGATATGAACATTTGTTTGTGGATGGTCTGAAGTTACAAATCTAAGAGAGTTGTAGCTGGAGAGAGGTGAGACCAGAAGTCTAGTGATGCTAGTTTAAATGCCAACACTATTTCATGGCTCTTCAGTTTAGCAGAAATATCCCCTTATCTTTTTATATGTGGGACTAGATTCATTAGGAAGAAAGTTCTACAGGAGTAAGATGCCAGATTTTAAAGATGAGAGTGACTAAATTTAAAAATAAGAGTAACAGAGTTTTGGGGGCTAAAAAGAGATGTTAAATTCTCAACATAGGACTTTGAGAGAGATGAGAAGAACTGTGGTGGTAATAAGAGGGAAGAGTGGAAGATCTTGAGGAACAAATTGCAGGTTGAAATAAAAGCTCAACTCAATTTAAAACTATTTAGTAAATATGCAAATACCCACATAATTTATTAGTGATTGACTTGATTTTTATAGGGCCGATTATTACAGGTTTGCCAATGATCTGGTCCAAGATAGTTAGGTTCTAGTCCCAAAAATCAGGCTGCAAAATCAAAGAATGTAGAGTCAATACTCTGTGGATTTTTGGAGTATGTGGCAAGGACATTCACACTGAGGACAAACCCTAAGCCTTAGAAATATTTTTTAAAATAAATGATGAGTTATTAAAACTGCCAACCTCATAGTTATGAATATGTAACAATTCCATAGACCCTTGTGGTAAAATTCCTTTACAAAAACTACTTAAACTAGCATACTCACACTCTTCCAAGGGGACCTAGAAATAGGAGACAAAGGACCAGGCTTGTTTCTGACATGCCAAAATAGATTTGATGGTCCAAGTTCCTCAGTCCTGAAATAACAGGAAATCAGGATCAAGTGCTGAGTAATTACACTATATTGCTTAATGAAGGAAGGTGGGGGGAAGACTACTTCCACATAGAAGGTTGCCCTTTCATTGGGTTTTGGCACAATTTTGAGTATTTACATCAGTGCCCAATCTTCCATGCCCAAATCATATTTCTGCACCCTGATACACCTTTGGGTTCACATTCACTATTGGCTAACATAGTCTTAGGCTATGTCCACACATAGGCAGTTAAATCAATGTAACTTAAAGCGACCTAATTGAATCACTATAAAAATCATTAAATTGATTCAAATTAAATTGATTTAATAAGTCCACACCAAAACCCCCAAATCAAAACTAGCAGGTCCAGGGACAGGACTTGCTAGTTTGATTTAGGAGAGAGGCACCCTGGGAGGCCATATTGCCACCCAATCCCCTGCCTGGCTCTCCACAAGCGAACCAGTGGCAGAGGAAAAGCATCCCCCACCAGCTCTGGGCTCCCTGAGCCCAGTGGGGGGGGAAGACATCCCCTCAGACTGGCTGCAGCCTTGGGCTCAGCCATGAATGGGGGAGAAGGAACCCCCGTGCCTGGCTTCCCAACTGCTAGCTGGGCAGCAGGGGAAGGGAGCCCAGCACATGCGGTTTCCCCTGCACTGGTCAGGCGGTGCGGAAGGGACCCTGCACTCCTGGCTTTCCCAGCCCTAGCTGGGTGGCGGTGGAAGGCACCCCACGCGCCCAGCTCCTGACAAGCAAGCTGGGCAGCAGGGGAAGAGACCCCCCACGCCTGGCTTTTGGAGCGCTGGCTGGGCGGTGGGGGGGAGAACCCCTGCACCCGGCTGCAGGTGCACATGCCAGTGCCAGGGGAAGGGGCCCTGAGGCTGGTTCAACCCACTCCAGCCGGGCTGCAGGGAATGCATACCCAGCTCCCAGCACACTCACCGGGTGGTGGGGGAGATGGGACCCCCTCCCCAGCTAGGGTGCTGAACCCTGCCCTTCCTTTCAGGGTGCTATGCTCCCTGGAAGGAAGGTCAAATGGGGGTTTAAACCGATCTAATTGTTAAATCGATATAACACGTCCCTACAGCGTTATAACAGTTTCAATTTAACTGTCATCATTTTGCTATAAGGAAATGTTGTGTGGACCTAACCTTGTTTAAATTGAAATAACCTGCATTATTTCAATTTAAAAGCTGTGTGTGGACATACCCTTACATATTAATATCTATATCTGTTCTTTCATGCTTGTAACCATTATCTTTGGCCTGAAGTATAAATTCTATTTCTTTGTGGTGCACCTTGGTGTTATCAGGATATTCCAGAATCCAGGTAAACACATTGAGTTCTCTGTTCAGTTCCACAAAATTATAAAGAGGTAACCGGCAGGCCATTTATCTATGTCAAAAGTTATAACTGCTTGTGCTAACATGCTCAGCTAAACGTAAGGATACAGGGCCTCTAGGTTCATTGCATTACAATCAAATATAATGAAGTACTGTGTGCTGGAATTATTCAGTAGAAAACCATAAACAAAATAATATAATTAAACTCATATGGAACAAATAGTTTATATAATGTAGCCAAGTGTTCAGCCTAGTCCCATGGGCTCCAAGGTATTCTTACAGTAATTTTGTTGGTGAACAGAAAAGAAAGATATAATGATGGGTTGAAAAATAGTGGAGCAGGCATAGCTTTGCTCTCATAGTTTTTCATGTCACTAGCATCCTTTGATAGATTTATGACCTGCTTAATTCATAGTCATCTGTGAGTATTTCCATAGCACTATTTGTCCTACGTCTGGGTTACTTTGAAGGTTGGTTAGCTTCCACAATTGCAACCCACACCATACATTACTTCCCTAATTATTTTGCAAAGGTTTCAGATGTTACCTGAAGTAAAACTAATGACGACTTTGAAGGTAGGCTAGTAGCTTTAGCTACCGGGGTCTCTGATCTGCTTTGATTAAGGTTAAATGGCATGGTGGCTAAAAGGCTGATGGTTAGCATGGATGTTTGCACCATTTGCTATAAATGGTGAAGCAGCAACCAATAGTGCAGAAACAGTGGGAAATCTATAAAAAAAAAAAAAGTTGCTAATGTAGACAGTCATTGAATGCAACAGTATGATTTCATTGGGAGCTCTAATGAGGCTCTATTTTCTTAAATAGATCATTAGAACATGAAAGAAATTCTCTTGCCAAAATAGGGTCTCCTTCACACATTTGCACCACTATTTCTCTTGTTTCATAGGACATAGGGAGAAACTAGCTGTTGCAGTAGCTGCCCACTAATTGCACCCTTGGTGCCTTTTTGCTCACTGGCACATATATGTATGTTATTGTTACTGAAGAGAAAAATCATTCTTTACAGGAAAACTAAGTCTACATTAGAACAATGACATTTTCAGATACAATCGTAAAACCTAGTTGTTTCTATTACAATCCATATCTTTCTGGCACTTTTTATCATGCTTATTATTTTAAATACCTGATGACTTTCCCTTTTAACATTTAAACTTGAAAAATATATTAAGCAATTTGAACTGTGAAGTTTTATAAGTTTTCTGGAGAGTTTTTTCTGGTTCTTGGCTCTTGCTTTTCATTTTCGTGGACCTCTCCAAAGTCCTTTCAGATGTCTTATTTGCCTTTCACCCTGACTCTGCATCCTTTCAACTTCAGCACAGTGCATCTCAGTTCATTTCTGACTCCCAAAAAGCTGCTGAGTTCAGCAGTGTTCTGTTGGTACCTCCTGACTGTTCCCTTTGCTTCTGAAATCTGGTTTGGCATGATCTGTGCTCTTCTTAGCATGCTTTAGTGGTAGGGTGATCAGATGTCCTGATTTTTAAAGGGGCAATCCTGATGGGTCTTTGTCTTATATAAGCACCTATTAACCCCCAACCCCATCTCAACATGTTATCTGTCATCCTATTCATGATATTCCTTACCTGTGTTCATGACAGTCCAGTTTCAATCAGCATCACTCTCTAGTTTTTCCTCTTTTGTCCTAAGAAGTTATAGGAGACTTCTTCTTTCAAATTGTTCTCTGGTTAGCAAATCTTCTTCACATCTAGTTGCCTTTTTGGGTCTTAATTTCAGTTTCTCTTCAGGTTGCCAGTTCAGCATGGGAGTGTAGAAGCTCAGATCTAGATCCAATCAAGTTCTTTGTTTTCAATGGATTTACAACTGAGATGAATTTTGGCTGATGGGCCCAAATTCAATAGTGATATAAGTTCATGTGCCAAGTGTAAACTAGCCAGCAACAGGTGCATTGGAAGTGGGTTATTAGTAGAATTTACAGCATTTTAAGCCATGGCTGCTTTGAAAACTCTATGTTGATCCCTATGGATCAATGCAGCAGGATCAATTGAGCAGCCAGTGTAAATCTGCTCAGTTGATCCCAGAGGTGCTCTCCCTTTGACACAGTAAATTCACCCTCTGATTAGAGTAACACTGCATTGAACAGAGAGCATTTCTGGTCAATGCCATTGAGTGAAGACAGCATAGCAAGTCGAAGTAACTAAGTTAATAGGAAATTGCATACCTCCCATCAACTTAGCTCTGCACTGTAGACCAAGCCTTGATAAGAAGTGGTGATTTTAAAATGATAATTTATACCAATTTATTACTCTAGGAAGGGGTTTGTGTGACATATCTTTGTGTAGGTGGGTGTAACTCCTGGTGTTTTCAGTAGAAGTTGAACCTACCTTCTTCAAGCTGATTTTGACCAAATATGTGAAAAATAATTGGCTGTGGCCAATGCTCATACATTATGGACCAGTTTTAATCTCTAGTTCCCATATTTCTGTATTTCTCTGAAGGCTGGTTTGTGGGTCTCAAGCAATCACTGGATTCCAAGGTCAGTGCAAAATCTTCCAAAGACTAACAATGTTTGCTTGTAAATGTTAGGCAACTTTACATGTAACAATAGATTAGCTGTTTAAATACGTGTGAGAATGAGACAAAGGAAAAGTGGAAAAAGACTACAGGCTGACATTGGAAAGCTGTTAATTATTATCTTTGTGCCATTAGGAATAGAGTAGTACCGTATAACATTTAATAGAATAGACAATTTTTTGGAGAAATGAATATATAACTTGTTACAGATCCCTTTGTGTTTTTCTGATTTATAATTCTATAATTGTTTCTAACCATGACATAGTTAAGGTCTGGCAATGATAGTTTCAGATATCAGATGAGTTGTTTTCTTCAAATGTAAAAAAAAAATTACTTTTTGGATGAGTTGTTAGATGGAGTAAGTATTGAGTCAAGATCTTTTGTGAATCCAGAATAGATAAATTAAAAATGTGGCATCATTTAAAAAAGTGATTTAAGTACTTTTCCTTCCTTCTTTCTATACTGAAATCATTATCTATTATTAAAATGCACATATTTTTTCATTGAAAAATATTTTGATTTCTGTATTATCTCTTCCTAGTATCTACAAGTTGGTTGATATGATATGTATGTATCTCATCTACCTACCATAGCCATGGTGACATTCATGTGATAAATTGCCAACCCATATGTTAAATATTATTTGACTGCCAACTTGGATGAGCCGGATGGGCAACATTTAATCATGGTCTAGCGAAACATGTGAGAAATAATATCTGGCAATACAACACAGCTGGAGTTGGAGCTTTATAACATTAGAAAGCTAGGAGTCTGCCTTTTCCAATGAGATAAAGTTTTGGGGTTTAACCCTACCAGACCTTGAAATATCAGTCTTTAACATGCTTATATATGGAGAAGGCACCTTTTTACAGGTATATAGAATATGTTAGTGGGAATTTTTGAAGGCTCATATAATGGGCCAGACCTTCAGCTGACTACCTCTGACTGGCTCAGTTAAGAAGAATGAGCCAACCAGACCAGATCCACTTGTGAGTAGTTAATTACCTATCTGGCAGGATGGCAGTTAATTAGTTATGGAACATCTGGGCCTAATAAAGGCTTATGAGGGTTCAGGCGGGAAGCTGAACAAAGGAACTCCTGTAGAGAAAAATACTCCTTAAGGCAGGCTAGTTAGGCAGCTACTCCCAGTAGTGCTTCCCTAGAAAGCAGTTGTTCATGAAGGCTATGCCTACACTAGGGGCTAAAGTTGACTTAAGCAACTCCCTGGGCACATTTGGAGTTCATTAAGTTGATTTCAGCACTTGTTAGGAGTTATTCAGTTGACTTAAGCCTCAGAGTTGACTTTCAGGGTTAAGTTGACTTTAATAAGTCAACTTGACAAAATATGGCCATTAAAGTCAACTTAATGAAATTGACTTAGTGCAATAGAGCCTTTTAAGGGACACACTTTAAATGTGTCCCTTTGCTTAAATCAACTTTATAAAGTTGACTTATACAAATGGGGCCTCACTAAGTTGACTTAATAAAGTTGACTTTAAGTAGACCGTATTAAGTCGACTTCCCTGAGCCCTGCAGTATGGACATAGCTGAAGAGAGGAACAGGCTGGTAGAGAAAGTGTTCCTAAGTGAGGGATTGGGGCTGTCTAAGAGAATGAAGTGAGTTTGGGACCTCCTACAGAGCTACTAGGAGCTTGCTTGGGAAAGAACAATTAACTGTCAGAAGAATGGATTTGGCTGAACACCTGGCAGAGGTCCAAGACCCAGGTAGGGAATTCAGTGTTGGAGTGGTCCATGGCTAGTGGGTTAAGACTTAAGACTGATTAACCCAGAGGTGAGTGTTTATGGTAGAGTAGTTGACTAAAGTTTTTATTTGTTTCTATTAAATAAATGAGTCCCTCTGAAGCAGGTGTACTATCATACTGGATGGACTTGGTTGAACTTGTTTATATTCTGAATGAGGTGAAACTAAGAAAAGGGCTTACCTGGTGTAGTATGCCTGACCACAGGGGGCATGTGTAGGTGACTTCCACATTTAGACTGTTTAAGACAAGGATGGTCAAACTTAGGGAGCTCAAGAGCCACACAAATTGATGGTTAAACCTTTGTGAGCTGTACTGAGGCATATAGCCATATACTTTTACCTACTCCAAAATTACTAAGTTTAAAATTCATTGCATACTTTCATTTTATCATAAAAAGAGGGAAAATATTGATGCTACTACATTCAGATTCTAATAATTACTTAAGGTTACCATGAAAACTAGACCTCCGAAAAATGCTACTGCTTCCCTGCCATCCTGAACCATGCCGTGCTTCTCTCCGTCCTGCTCTTCTGCAAGCCACACTTTTTCTTTCAAGAGCTGCATGTGGCTTGTGAGCCACAGTTTGGCCATGCCTGGTGTAAGATCTCAGATCAGTTTCTTTTAAATGCAGTAAAAATGTAAGCATCTGAGTAGAGAGAGTGCCCACCTGTAACCCCTGGAGTCTTGAATTCCTCTTAAGGACATAGAGATAGGCAAACTGGCTTTAGCAAACCTTCAACTTCTTAATTGTTTAGCAGAGGAAAAGGAAACCTGCTTGTAGCTGAGTAAGTACAGTGAAGAGTTGACTTGGTTAGCGATTTAATAATCTTGATTGGCCTGCAGATTTGGAAAAGTGGATGCTGCGAAGAGCAGTTTTGCCTCCCTTGATAAATTGATCTATTATTATTGTCCTTGGGGGCCTAATGCACTTTCTGAGAAAAGGGAGAATGCAGTTGAACTGGCTTTTTCACTCTCATCACCTCCCTAGTGGAAATTTTAGTAGTAGACTTTTGTACAGTCCTGCAAATGGTGCCTTTTGGTTTCTATTAGAAGACTGGTAGCCTTAGGAGTCAGTAGAACAACGGATCTGTTGCTTAGTTCCAAGATCTGCTTCCAACTGGAACCAATCAACTATTTGAAGACTTCTCCATGAGGATTTGGGGGGTTGTTCCACCCTTCTTGAAATAGCAGAGGGGGGCATTTTAACTACACCAACTGAGAAAACAATAATGAAGAATTTGCAAGGAAAACAAAACAAAACAGAATCTGAATACTTTACCCAGTGGTGTAGCAAGGATGGGGCCAAGCCCACATTTGTGTTCCCATGGGCGTCCCACACCACCCTATGCCTTGCAGCCCCCTCCCCCCGGCCTAGCACCTGGGGCTTGGTGCTTCCTGGCCCTATGCCACTAACTTTACCTTTGCAATAAAAGGCACACAATTTATTCATAAGTGCACACACTCTGGTTAACCTCTGTGGGGAATTCATTGGTAAGTGGAGGCAAGAGATCCCATATGATTCCATAGACAATGCAGTATGGTTATGGTGAGAGATGAAAAGAAAACATAATCAAACATTCTACATACAGGTAATAAAAGAGTAAGTGCATACCTCATCTGATTCTAAAACTCAACCTGTTATAAAATTTTAAGTGGGAAATTGATGCTGTATACAGTATAACATGATTTTTCAATATATAGTTTTAATTAATAAAACTTTGGTTATTGAAGATATTTGACTGTTAATAAATTTTGCAACTCGTGATCCTCACAGAAAATGTATGCTAAGCTACACCTGATAATTTCATAATTTCTGAGGGACTTTACCCACTAGGTTTTGGAATAACATTAAGTGATTTACAAAGGTTAAAATTAACTAAAGTGAGCTCTCATCATATTTCCAGAATGCAATGGAAACTTTTAAGAATAAAAAAAAAGTTAAAAATGACTTATGGATTAATCTCCAAGAAGAACACAGCAGTTAAGTCAAAGTTTGTTCTGTATTCTTACATGAGCCACATGATATTTTAATAGCCTTTCTTTTCTACAACATGTAATATCCTTAACTTAATTGTCTTGTTCCAACCCATCATCCTCTACATAATCTCAAGCAAACCAAATTATCTCCCCTTCTCCTCCCTGACACCAAACCCACTCTCTAAATTTGTTTGTATGCTGTTTTAAAGATGTAAAATGTTAAATATTAAATGTTGTTTCTTCCTATACATTAATACCAATACTTTTTTCCATCCAACCACTTCTTTATCTCTGTTAATTCTCAGCTGCTTTTTTGTCTGTTTCACTTTTTGTGCTGAGTCCTCTAGTCTTTCCAGCCTCATAGCTCTTGGATGATTCCATTCTGTCTCTGGTCCACAACCTATCTGTCACAAGGTCCCTACCATTTCTACTTTCGTTATCTCCATTTCACTTTTTCTCTGACTTCCCATCTGTCTTTCTCCTTCTCCCCATTTTGTCAGCCTCTTCTGTCATCTAATTGACCCTGGCATCCCTGTCCCCCACTTTTGGTCTCATCTGCACAAACTCATTACCTATGTCTCATGCTAGTCTCTTCCCAGGGACCTTACAGTCCTTTGACTTCCCTACCATGACTCTCTCCAGTTCCTTTTTCTTTTTTTCCTTGGGCTCCTGAATTTCACTGCCTTCTCAGTCTTTTTCTCCATTTGTTCTTTTCATCTCCTATCACTGAGAGGTTTTTTAAGTAGTTGCTGTGCTATCTTGCCTTTTTTAATGCTTTCCAGCTCCATCACTCATTAAGTGCATATATAGCATGACTTCTAAAATAGCAGAAGCAGAAAGCATTGGGGCTAGGAGACAACTAAGAGTCAATCAATCAGCCCAGTAAAGGATCCTGACATTCCTTGTCAATTGATTGTTTAAAGGCAGATTAGGAGATGGAACTGATTTTAATGTACCAATTTAGTGAAATCTGGCACTTTAAAGGAACATAGAATGACAGACTATGTCAAGTCCTAGACCAATATCTTAATGGCTTGATGTTTACTCTGTCTCTACTGTGGATTCCTTTTATTTTTGCAGTGCTATGTCACCTTCACACTTCTCTTACTCCATTTGCCTCTGAAATGTACCACTCCAACCCCAAACAAGGTTTTCTCTGAAAGATAGTTCCCTTATGATTCAGCTGTCTTGGGTTTAGAAAATATTATTGCATTTCTGTTTACTTTGAAAATAAATTAAGTGATAGAGGGCTTAATTCATAGCTAAGACTATGTACAGAAACCCATATGAAAGCTTAGGAGATAAACTTTCAAGATCCCTTTACATTCAGTGTGTTGTAAATTGCATGTTGTATCCAGAGGTAGGCTTGTCAGACTGCACGGATGTGCTCTTGTATTACAATAGGATATTTAATTTCAACTCTGTTCAGATTTCTAATGTTTATGATTCTGGGGGGAAGGTCTTGTGACAAGGTACTCAGAGTGGGAGGTTAGAAAGCCCAGACCTTACTCTTTCTCTGTAGAATAATAATTTCCATTAAAGGAATTACTTGTATGCTTTGGAGGTAAAATAGACCCCAGGATTTTATTCTGCCATGGACTTCCTTTGTGATCTTGGCAAAATCACTTAAACTGTCTCTACCTCAGTTTTTTCAGCTGCAAAAGGAGGCTAACATCCATTTTTGTGAAGATGAATTAATACATGATTGGAAAGCACTGAACATTGTTGTATGGAAAGCTCTACAAATGCAAAGTGTTTAATTCAGTTTAGATTACACCTCTGATTGTTTTTGCTTGCAACAGTGTGTCTTACAGTGCTTTAGGAGTAAAAATGGAGAGTCTGGATTTACTGTGCAGGGTATTATAATTTAGTCAATTAGAAGTGATGGTTCAGTGGTCTAAGCATTATGGAAATAACTGTTTAAATGTTAGCAGCATTAAAAATTTTAACCCTTCATAGTCTATCAATGCTCTGAATGAACAGTATTTCTTTTACTAGTAAAAAGTCAGGGGTGGGGTTGTGATCTTATGTGTAGTATCACATAAACCAATATCTGTTCCATTCTGCCTACAGACTAAAAATCACCCTTAACTTTTTTATTGTTAAGAGCACAGCTTTATCTTACTGACTTCGGTTGTAACTTCCCTTCCCCTCATCATTGTGTAGCAGTAAATGTGCTCCCTGTTCACTTGGCTTCTGCTTTCTACTGCAGCGGTGGCCAAATTCACTTAGGAAGCTACGTAGTCACAGGCCAAAAGTTTAAAAGTTAAATACAGCAAATTAGCTACCTGCTAGGTTCCAAAAGGTGCTGAGCATCTGCAACTTTTACTGAATTCAGTGGGAGTTGTGGATGCTCAGTATCTCTGGGCTTGCCTACACTGAAATTGCTGTGTCAGTCTCCATGATTGCCAGAGCAGAATCAACTGAGTGGCCAGTGGAGACCCACTCAGTTGATCCTGCTTTCCGTTTGATGCAGTAACTTCACCTCTCAGAAAAAAGTAATGCTGCATCAAATGGAGAGTATTTCCAATCAGTGTGAAGCCCAGTGAAGATGCTGTGGTAAGAGAGGGTAACTGGGTAAGTAAGTCAATGAGAGAGATGCATTTTATGAAATATGGATTGTGTATCTCCAGTTGACCCAATGCAGTAGTATAGAGCAGCCCTCTGAAAATCAGGCAATATTTAGATAAGTTCCTCAGTGTGATTTTAAGTGATTAACTTACAGATTTGTGTGAAAAATGATCTTAATTTGTGAGACAGTATGGCACATAGCACTGTGTAGTAACTAATCCCAGAGATAGCCCCCTTGAAGTCAGCACAAGTTACTTGTGGTGTAGAGAACTGTTTATCATAGGAGTATCACACTCTAGCCTTTTGGGATGAAAAGTGTTATGTATTCAAAGTATTATTATATTTATATTTAATCCATGCCCGTCCTCCTGTCTATGTTATGGTGTTGCTGGGAGTCCTGTTAAATAGCTTTAGAGGACTCTGGCTTTTGCTTTACCATTAAATATGTGAATTTAGATTTGCTGCTACTTTGTTCTTACACTTTTAGTCAAGTATTTAACTTGGGATTCTAGTGTTTTGTATTTCACAGTAGTTCAGCCAAATAAAATTAAAATAATGTAGATATTGCTCTATGAAAATGAGGTAACAATAAAAAAAGGGTGCCATAAGTGTTTAGTGTTCTCAGCTCCCCAGCATTAAGCTGATTAGTGGCAATCAGCTCTCTTCACAGCTGCTTAGAGGCTGCCTACTGAGAAACAGCTAGTTGTGTGCAACAACAGAAGAAACACTTGTGTAAATAGTCTGGAGAGAGATTGATGCTAACATGAAGAAAAAACAAAGGGTTGGGCAATTTGAGACAATTTGTATCCTTTATTTTTACTTTGTTTTTTAATTGTCCTTATTTACTGGTACAGTTTTAGGAAGTAGTAGAGTCTTCAGTGCACAAAAGATAGATCATGTATGTGGAAATCCTCTCTTCAAAAATTAAAATATACTTTTTTTGTTTGTTCCTGTTTGTCAAGAACATCTCTGAAAAGGTGATTGTCAAGAACTGGATGGGAAACTGAGTTCCCTCCAGCTCAACTGACAAGATAGAAAGAAATAAGATGATGAATTTCCTTTACACATGCCAGAAACCCCACTTGCTTCTCACAAGCTCTTGATACTCTCCAGCTCACTAACAAAACTTATACAACAGAGATTCATTTTCAATACAAAATTCTGCAACATTTTGAAAAAATGGAAAAGCATACATTGAGTCTCAAACTCCAGTGTTTAATGTAAAAATATCTCCACTAGAACGATACTGTTTCTCTTGCACCAAATTGTACTTAATAAAATAATAGTTCTGAATGTTCATGAATGTGCTGCAGAAATTTCAATGTACTGTATTGGGAACCATTCATCTCAACTCCTCTGCTATGCAAATGCCAGTCTCAGTACTCCCTCAGCCAGCACATTCACATTTCTTCTGAAAATTCTATCATCAGGTTTGGTGTATAAGAAGTGTGGGGAAGGATAGGTACCCAACAATAGTTCTCGTCACTGGCTCTATCAACCCTGGAGGTCCATGGCTTTACAATTTGCTCCCACTCATCCCTTTTGGACAAGGGCGTATTGTTCCAGGTAATAGGAAGTCACATTAAAAGCTTCCCCACAAATAACAGCAACATTATGCAAATCATGATGCTTGTTTATACATGAACTCAATAGGATTATTCACATACTTAAGGTTAAGCAAGTACTTTGTTCTGAGGTACAGAAGGTTAGAAACAGACTAGCTGGATGTCTCTTGGTGAAGATAAAAGGGGGGGAAAAGGGTAATGTTATGGTAGGGATGTAAGGTTGACCACCAGATTAAGAAGAGGAGGTAGATGAAGCATTTCTAGAACAAATAGAAATATCCAACATGCAAGAACCACTAGTAATGGGGGAGTTTGCTTTTTCACAAGATGTCTGTGTAGGTGGTGTGTCCATTGATTTCTTGCAACTTATTGGGGGAACAACATTTTGTTTCAGAAGGTAGAGAGACAGTCATTTTAGACTTGGTTTTGACTAACAGAGAAGAATTAGTTGTGAATATGAAGACAATTTTTGAGTGAAAGTGATCTTGAAATGATAGTGTTCATGACTCAAAGGGGGGGAAAACAGTTGGAGCAGTGGAATAAGAATGGGATTTCAAAAGAGCAAACTGTTACTGTTAGGTAAAGGTCCCATAGACAGAAAATCTAAGGGAAAAGAGTTCAAGAATGCTGGCAGTTTCAAAAGCAATATTAAAAGCACAACTATCCCCATATGGAGGAAAGATAGAAAATACAGTAAGAAGGCAATATGGCTCAATAAAGAGCTTTTGAATTATCTGAAAATTAGAAAAGAATCCTAGAAAAAGTGGAAACACTGACAAATTGCAAATGATGAGAACAAAAGAGCAGCATAAAGATGTGGGGATAATCAGCAAGGGTAAGGCACAAAATAAGTTACACCTAGCAAAGGACATTAAAAAACAGTAAGAAGAGGTTCTATAAATACATTAGGAGATGAGAAAGATGACAAACATTGTAGGTCCTCTACTTTGAAGGGAAGGTGAGCTAATAACAAAAAGCATCAAGGAGACTAAGGTGTTTCATGCCAATATTGCTTCAGTCTGTCCTAAAAAGGTAAATTGTGATGAGATGCTATTAATTGTTTTAACAGCAAGGGGGAAGGAACACAAGGCAAAACAGGGAACAAAAAGGTTAATGAATATTATGTGTATGCAAGTCAGCAGGGCCTGATGAAATGTATGCTAGGGTACATAATTAACTGAAGTAATCTCAGAAGTGTTAATGATTATCCCTTGAGAGCTCTTGGAGGAAGGGTCAAATCACTGGAGCCTGGAGAAAGGCAAACATAGTACCTATATCTTAAAAGGTCAAAAAAGAGGTTAGTGGGAATTCTAGACAAGTATAACTCCTTTGATACCTAGAAAGATGAGAAATGGTAACTTGATAAGCACATCAGGCATGGGTGGATTAACACATGGGCCTAAGGGGCTGAACCCGGGGACACACACAATGTGGGGGGCCAGGGCCGTCCCTAGGGTAGGGCTAGCAGGGCGGCCACCCAGGGCCCCGTGCTTTGGGGGGCCCTGCATGAGCGCACTGTGCCCCCCCTACACCGGGGACCAGGCGAGCCAGACAAGAGGGCAGCCGGGTTCAGTGGTGCCTGTCCAGCCTCCCCACCAGCCCCCCGGCCACGTGCGCTGTCCTAGACTCTGTGCCGGAGCAGCGGGGAGGGGGCGGGAGGCAGCGTGGAACTGGTATCACTCCCCACCCCAACCGTGCTGCCTCCCACCCCCTCCCTGCTGCTCCAGCACATGGCTGGGGAGGGAGCGGAGCGGTAGCACTCCCTTGGGCCGTCCTTTTGGCCACCTGCCCAGTCCCCAGCATGTTGGGGGGCAGAGCAGGGGTCTGCCTGAGGCCCCACACCCCCCTAGGGACAGTCCTGTGGGGGGCCCTCTGCTATGCTGTGTTGGGGGGGGCAGCTGAGCCACCCTGGGGTGGAAGCTGGGATCTGCTCTTCTACTCCACCCCAGGCCAGCCTGCCCACTCCTAGGGGCAGGATAGGCCAGCCCAGAGCCCAGGCTCTGCTCTCCAGCCCAACCCCTGGGCCAGCCAGCGGACCTCCAGGAGTGGAGTGGCGCTGGCTGCTGTGATGTACAGTCTCCAGCATGGCTTTTAGATCGCACCTGAAGCTGTCCCATGTGCGCCAATTGGCCCTGCCACCCTGGAAGGTCAATTGGCCAGGGCCAACCTCTGGCCCCTGCCTCCTTCCAGCAACGGTCCTCCCATAAGGGTCAGGGCCCTAGATTGGAAAGGGGATGTGGCCCCAGGCAGGACCCACTGGTGGATGGCCCAGGTGCCCAGAGGCCCCTAATCTGCCTCTGACATCAAGAATAATGGGTAGCAAGGAATGTCCAGTATAGAGTTCATAAGAACAAATGATGTCAAACCAAATAGATTTCCTTCTTTGACAGGCATACTGGCTAAGTGAATGAGAAAGCAATAGATATGTTGTGTCACTTGATTTTTTTTATACACAGCCCCAATGAGTTTCTCATAACCAAATTTATGAGAAACATAATCTAGATTAAATGAACATAAGGTGAGTGCAAAACTGGTTGAAAAAACAGTACCCATTGGCTATGTCTGCACTCCAGATGTTAGTTCAAATTAACAAAGTCGAACTAATAAGTTTGACCTAAATTCAAACTAAACCTGGCCTTAGTAAGTTGAATTAACGAAGTTCACTAATTTGACTTAAATGTTAAATTGAATTAGTGTGCTTTGTTAACTCGAACTGCCCTAATTTGAATTTTTTAAATTTGAATTAAGGCCTAATCCTGGTCTCTGCTGCCCTTCGTTCGAATCAAGCACTTAGTCTGGACTAAATGCAGGTGTTACTGATTCAAACTAAGCTTCATTAGTTCGAATTAAGGAATTCCTTAGTTCCAACTAGTGAAAGTCTATAGTGGACAGGGACTATGTTAGTTCAAATTAAGACTCCTTAATTCGAATTTACTTCCTAGTGTAGATGCACCCAATGAGTAGTTACCAGTAGTTTATTGTCAAACTACAGAGGTGTATCTAGTAGGGTCCTTCAGGAGCCTGTTACTAGTCATTTTTACTAATAATTAATAAAAATGATAACTTGAATAAGGGAGTGGATAATTCATAATATTTGCAGCTATTTCTAACAATTTATTATGGTCACTCACAAACATATTGCACTCATCTCAGTACAGGTACCTGCATACATAAGAGATACATGGGATTATAATATTATTGCATTATCCTTTTTTACTCCCTCATGGATCACCTGCAGTTCCCTCATGGACCAACAGTGTGGTCCATGAACCACAGCTTGGGAACCATTACTTTAACATCCTAACTAGATTTATTAGGCTATGTCTACACTTAGATTGTTAAATCGATTTAACTTAAATTGATCTAAATGAATCAAAATAAAAATCATTAAATTGATTTAAGTTAAATCAATTTAACAGGTCCCCACTAGAAACCTAAATTGAACTAGTATGTCCATGGACAGGACTTGATAGTTTGATTTTAGGAGAGGGGCACTGTGGGAGGTGTGGCAAGATGGCCCCTAAGAAGGGCCATGCCCCTACCCTATATATAGAAAGAGGAAGGCGCCCTGGGATGGAGAGCAGCAAAAAGTATTAAATCGAAATTACAGTTAAATCAAAATAATGTGGCCACACTGTTATTTCAAAATAATAATTTCAATTTAACAATCATTTTGATATAAAGTGAGGTTTTATTATTTTGAAATAACTGTTCCTTATTTCAAAATGAGGAAGGTCCTTATTTTGAAATAAGGAAAGCTAGTGTAGACATACACTACTTTAAATCGAAATAATCATCGTTTCAATTTAAAGTGTAAGTGTAGACATACCCTTAAGAGTATTTTAATACTAAATTTGAAATTAACTGGATGTTGACTTTAAAAAGCCAACATACTTCCCTTCCTCCATGCCCAGCCCCAAACCATGCTGGTGCTTTTTCTGACTCTCCCTTTTCCCATTAGTCCTTAACTTGAATCAAATAAACAAAATTCTGACTTACTCTGTTCTAGTTTCTCATTTTACTGCTGCCTTAGCGTTTTGCAACAATTGCTTAAAACTTCTAATGCTCAGCATTTTCATCAGTATTGATTTATACAGCTGTTTGTTGTGGTTATCTTCAAAGTTAGGATTTATATTCTAAATTTTAGCTTAGCTCTTACAAGCTTTCATCTCTTGCAGAACTGGATTCCCCTGTGGCCATTTCAATTTAATTTGGCTTTTGATGCTCACACCTCAGTCTTACCATCAGTATTAAAAAAAAACCAAACCAAACATGTTTTTTAGTTAAAAGTTGTGTTCTAACATCAAGAATAAAATACTGCAAAAAACACACACAACTGTTGGAGAAATAGTTTATTTTTATTTTCTTGAATTACGTTGATTACTTACATAGAAATAAGGTGCATATGCTACTGAGATTCATATTAAACATTGGTCCTGAATCAGTGTATGGTAACTGAGTAATAAATTATGGAATAACATAGCTTGTAAATATTTTAGAAAGTTTGTCTGTCTGTCTGTCCCAGAACCATAATGCTCTGTTTCAGTGCCTGGGGTGCGTTCCAGTCAGAATGTGCCCCTTGAAATTAGCAGCGCTTGGGGCTGGTGCTGCGACATGCACCTTTTAATAGCGTGGCTCTATAGAGTTGCTCTGGTGTGCCCCAGGCAAAGCCCCATTTGCCCTGTTGTAGTTATGGTTCTGGTCTGTCCCAAAAGATCTCTGAAATGATAAGAGCTAGAAACAAAAAATTTTGAACGGATACTACTGGTTTACTAACTTAAATAACTGGATCGGTTACATCTCGAAATTGCTTCCCCCAGGGCCCCAATTGGGCCAACTGATAATTAGATTTTATTAGCACCTGATCATAGGCATTTGCTGGACTCTTCTGTTAAGTGTGTCACAGACTAATACCAAAATATGGTAATACCGAGTAGGCTATGTCTACACAGTAACTTTTATTTAGAAAAACCCCTTTCGAAATAACTTATTTCTAAATAAGTTAATTCGGATTAACACTTTGTTAATCTGAATTAAGGACATCCCTGCAAATCGAAATAGCATGCCCTGTGTGTAGACCTGCCATTTCGATTCCAGGCAAGGGGCAGCATGGGAGGTGTGGCAACATGGCCGGCTCACCGGGCCATGTTGCCAGCCAGGTAGCCAGCCAATCACGTACAGGCCGACCGGACAGCCCCTCCCTGTCCACCGTGACCCCCAAGCGCTTGCTAGACAGATGGCTACGGCTGCCTTCTGGCTCCTGTACCATCCTCATGCACCGGGTAGGCCCCCTGGGAGCCTGCAGGGTGCCACCCTGCTGTGGGACACATTTTCCCTGAGCCTGATGAGCCCAGAGCTGAGCCCTGGACCATTATCTCAATGGCCCTCGCAGCACTGGAGAAGAAACCCATGGCTAAGGCCTGACAGTGTTGAGACACAGATAGCTCACTATGCCTATGGGGGGGGGGGGTGGAATAAGTGTGTGCGCCTGCTCTGCCCTACCTGAAGGCCTGGAAGAGGGCCAGTAGCATCCCCTAACAGACAAGGTATGCCAGAGGACCCCTGCTGTGCTTGCCTCCATGGTGCATGGACAGACCACACATTGGAATTTGGGGACACAAAGGATTAGATGTTGCTGGCAGGGTGCTAAGGTCAGTCGACTTGGATAAAGGGCAAGCTGTTCAGGCCAGACCGACTAGGCCAAAGGCCCCTGGCGCAGATGACTAAGGGTGGGGCAGGTCCAAGGAAGATGCTGCAATTGGGGGACCTCTCGTGCAGAGGCCAAGCCCAGGACATAATTCCCTACAGCAAGAGCTCATGATTGCGATATGCGTACTTCTTATGCCAGTAGACAAATACATACACTCTTCTTGGGGCCCTTGGGTACTTGCCTTCAGGCCTGCAGCTGTGTAGAAATAAAGTACCACACTGCACTAGGTTGTGCCCCCCCCCCGATGATCCCCCCGCCATACCAATAGCCCCTCATCCCCCATCTCAGCACCAGACACCAACACAGACTGGTGGAAACGGACTGTCCAGGGAGCCTGGAGCAGCAGGCACTGAAGGAGGAACCCGCCAGATTAGCAGGGGGACCATCACCCTCGTCACTGAGCCCACCCTAGTCCGACGCTGAAGGCATCCGGTGATGAGGGCAGGCATCCCTGAGGACAAGAGCATGGCCATCACTCCCAGGAAGACAGCCACCCCTGGGTCCCACACGTCCGGGGCCCATCTTGTCAGCATCAGGAGGTCCACCGTCAGGGAACTGCTGCTGCAGCTCGCCTATGCCATCAGTCGGTCCTGCGGCCACGCCCCGTCAGCTCGGCGTGCTGAAGGACAGCATTGCCGGCCTCACCGCCCCAGGCTTTCCAACGTGTGGGGGGATTGTTGATGCCACCCGCAGCGCCATGGGAGCCCCACCACACCGCCTGCTCCCCCTTTCTCCCCAGCCAGCCACCACCCAACCCATCCACACCCTGAAACAAACCCAATAAAACACACCACAACGCTGGATATGGGTGAAATGTTATTTTTAATAACGGGGTATGGGGAGGCGGAACGGGGGGGCACAGGGATGTGGGGTGGGGGTTTGGGGACAACTGGGGGAGCATGTTAGGGGGGACCTGCCCCTGGGGCAGGGCCCACAGCACCCCGGCCTTCGCCGAGGCCACCCCGGGTCCGGGGGCGCCGGCAGCGAGGGGCAGCAGGGCCCCGGAGTGCTGCAGCGGGTGGAGTCCTGGGTTGGGGGGGCGAAGTTTCCCCCAGGCTGCCGCAGCGTGCCCTGGATGCCCTCCAGGGCCGTCGCCTGGTGCTCCTGGTCCACTGCCTGGCGCTCCTGGTCCACTGCCTGGCGCTCCAGAGCAGCCGCCTGGTGCTCCATAGCGGCAGCCTGGTGCTCCAGGGCCGCCGCAAGGCGGTCATCAGCCCCAGTGGCGCGCTGCACATGCTGGACCAGGGTGTCCTGCCACTACGCCTGCTCCGTGCGCCAGGCCCTGGCAGACTCCTCTGCCTCCTGGCCGAGCTCCAGGAGTGCGGTGAGGATCTCAGTGCGGGTGGTGGGCCGGGCTCTCCGCCTCCGTCGTGCAGCCACTGGTGGGGGTGGGCTCCTGGGCGCCAGGCGGCGGGTGGACCAATGAGCTGCAGGGGCAAAAGAGAGAGCGGTTAGGTGTCAGCCTACTAGCCCTGGTGTGCACAGCCTGTGAGCTGCAAACACCCCTGCCCTGACAGCTAGCAGGATTTCAAGGCTGGGTGGGCACTGTACACTGCAATCAGGGGACACAGGGCCTCGAGGCCCATGGTAGGCAGTGAGCCGTTCCTGGGGGAAGTCTCCTGGGCCCATGTGACAGGCACGGTGGCTGCAGGCTCCCTGCTCTGCATGCTGCCAGGTCTGCCTGTTGCCACCCAGTGTTGACAGACCCCCCCCCCCCCCCGCTTGGGCATGGGACTCCGTCCCCCCATGCCTCCCTGCATCACGCCTGCACAGGAGAGCGAGTGCTCCCTCCCCAGGGCCTGAGCCTCACCATCCCGGGGCAGTGCCCCCCCCGACCCACACCCTGCACTCTGGGGCCTCCCTGCCTTGGGTGGGGGGCACTTACCAACTGAGGCGTGCGATGTCCCTTCGGACTCCGCTCCCTCCTGCTCCTCTGCAGGCTTAGCTGGGCTGCCGGGCTGGCGCTCCTCCTCAGGTATCAGCTCCGGGCTGGTGGCTGGTGCCTCGCTGACGGGGAGGCTGCCCTCTCCCACATACAAGGGCTCTTCGCCCTCTTCAGTGGGGGCCCCCTCTGCCTCTGTGGTGCTGCCCTGGGCCTCCCCGGTGTCCTGCAGCTGCCTAAGGGGGGGTGGGCCACCGGGCTCAGCCCCCAGGAAGCAGTCGAGCTCCTGGGAATATGGGCAGCTGGTGGCAGCTGCTGCCCCGTGGAGCGCTTGGGCATCCCGTGTCTGGTGGTAGTCTTGGCAGAGGCCCTTCACTTTTGAGCGCATCTGCTCCGTGGTGCGCTCAAAGCCTTCCTCCATCAGGGCCCGTTGTTTCGAAATGGCTGTTTCGAAACAATGGGTCCACACAACCCGAAACAATGAATCGAAGCAGCCGTTTCGAAAGAACGGCCGTTTCAAGGGGGGTGGGCAGGTTTTACTTTTTCGAAATGACGGTCGTTATTTCGAAACGATGAGTCCCGTCATTTCGAAATAGCGATACGTCATGTAGACCTGAGTCCTTTTATTTCGAAATAATGAGTGTTATTTCTAAATAAAAGTGCTGTGTAGACGTGCCCGTATACTAATGATACCTACGGATATGCCGTTCCAATTCAAAAGATTTCAGCTCCCCCTCTGCCTAGCATTTGCCATGTCCAGGGGTTAAAGTAAGGGGGGAATGCACCGAAATGCCATTCTGGGGCCCACAATTTTTAGGGCCCAGAATTCCAGGGCCCCTAAAAATAAAATAATGGGGCAGAACACAGTGTTCTGGTGTGTTACCCCTTGCTACCCCTGTGAAGTTTTAAAAGCTTCAAGCTTAGGGGTAGCTCCCTGCTAGCTGGAAGACTCTGTGTTCAAGGGAACAGGAAGCTTCTCCCAAGCTGGGAGTTTTTAAAACTCCAGCCCTGAGCATACTCAGGGTGGGAGGAACAGCCAGTGGCATGGATGCTCTGCTCTGGTGGCAAGGTAAGGGGCTCCAGGGGTGGACCTGGGTCAGACCCAGAGCAGGAGCTGGGCCTGCAGTAGCCACCCATGGCCAGGCCCAGAGCTGGGAGCACAGTGCTGAGGCTGGTCAGGCTCTGCAGGCAGTGGGGCAGCAAGGTGAGCCGGGGCTGATGCGGGGAGCAGTGGGGCAGACTTTCTCCTGCCAGACTGGCCCTGATTGGGGTCCCCGAGCTCCCTGTGGCCGCAGAGGGGCTCTGGCCAGGTGAGCAGCCCAGTGTCCCCCT
>ML682069.1:12119803-12246379 GCA_007922195.1 Podocnemis expansa | reverse complement strand
TGCCTTCATCCTACCTGGGCTGGGGCCCACACATGCATGAAGGGGGCCTGGACAATATGGGAAGGGGGCTCAGTGATTAGGAGGATTCTGGGGCCCATCAAATTATATTTTAACCACTGCCCATGTCTATTAGTGAATCACAAGGATAAACATGTAAAGTTGCTGGAGTAGATCTGAAGTTTGACCGCCTCAGTCATGGTCAACTATACATTGCCACTTCAAGAGTTGGAATGGCAAAAAATTTGTATTTTCTTGCTTAAGGAAGAAAAACAAAAATATTGTTTATTATCAGGAAATAAGTTAAATGTAAATGCATGTTATAAGCACAGTACTAGCTATATTAAATTCTTAAAGTAATATGATAAAAGAAAATATTTCCAATAAAATGTTATGTTAAAGTAGTTTACATAGTTCATTCACCACATCTTTTGTTATCAAGAAATGAGTTAAATGTCAATGCCTTTTGTAAGCACATCACTTGCTATGTTAATTTCTTAAAGTAATATATAAGAGAAAAGCATTTCCAATAAAATATGCCACATTAATGTAACTGACATAGTTCATTCATCACACCTTTCACTATATTTTCCCCAGGTGACGCTGGGTATTTCTGCTAGTTCAAAATAAAATAAACATTAGCAGGCTAAACAGATCACTTGTAATTCTCAATGTAAATGTGTTCAAGTTGTTGAAAGTTAGCATGGATTGTGAAAGTTCTACTTAGTTCAATATTTGTTTGGTATGCCTGTTAAAATCATAAAAATAGTTTTAAAATCTCCATTTAAAAACTACTATGATTCTGCTCATCTGACATCAATGTAGAATTCCCATGAAATCCATACACCTGACTTTTATTTGGTTTCATTTTTTTCAATTCAGTTTAGTGAGAATTTATTGGCATGACAAGTTACACAAAGGAAGCTAAAATGTAAGAAAAAGACATACCCTTTAGTTGTCTGTCAGAGGCAGGTAATGTTCCCAGACAGGTAAAATACCTGGTGCTTGACGTTTGAACCTCTGTTTGTCACTATAACTATTCCAGTGGCAATTTGGTTTGTAACATGATGACAGTTCTCTTTTCCCACAGGTAGATTAGGACCCAACTTTCGCCTTTCTTTTAAGCTGGTCTTTGCTTTTGCTGTCTTATTTTATTATGCCTTTTCAAAGGTGTTTACCTACTCAAATTATGTGCTCAATAATACTTTGTAAAGGAGTGCTGTAAAGTAAATCATTAACCAGAGATCATCTTATTGATTGCTCCTGAAATCAGTGGCTCATTTACTTCCACATCAGCTTTACCTTTCTCTTCCTAATTTAGAAATGATCTTGCCAGCAGCATATTTTAAAAGTCAGTAGAGAGTACATGTTGAACTGTTACATTTCTGTAATGAAGAGCTATTCATATGTCACTACTGAATCTGGGATGATTTCAAATATGCCAATGATAGCCATGACTTCTTGGCATTAGGCATAATACAAACTAATAAAGGAGGACACATTCCATGCCCGGAGCAGCTTCCAATCTAATTTTAAAAAAGTTGCAATAAGTATGCATAACAAACAATAAGAGGGAATGGGAGAATGAAAGTGAGAATAATATCATTTACAGAGGGTAGCAATGTAACTTGATGGTTCTGAATCAGTAACTTAAATTTTGTATTTTAATTTATCTTTTTGAAGGCTCCTTAACCATTTGTTCCCCCTTAACATGTATACTCCATATAAAGGGATGCTGGGCTTGCCATTTATTCCATTTCATTTGTAAATTTGTTTTGTCCCCCAAACAGATGACCTTCCCTATGACTACTATTGCTAGTCTCGTTCAATAAAATGTCAAATGACAGAGCACCTTCCCAAAAAAAAAAAAAAAAGCCAACCCATTCTACGTGGAGATGTGAGCCTGCCAATTTACCTAAAGATTTTTTTTTGTTCCTATCCTGGGAGCAGGGATAGGTGCCAGGTGCAAGAGGGAAGAAAGGCTATTGATTATGGAGTGTGTTCTATATTGTCAATGTTGTCCACAGCTATGAAGATGCTGGGACAGTTCCATTAAATAATTTCCTCAGACCAGATACTCCTTTTCTCCCATGCTTTGCCCACCCATGGTAACTCTCTCAACCCCACAGAGATCTCACAAAAGCCTGAAAATGCTCACATCTCTGAAACACCTCCACTTATAGAGGCACTACCCTTGGGTACTGCTAGGAGCAGAGAAAATTGGGGCCATACGTAGAGAATTCTTGCTCTATGGGGTCACGACTGTCTTCCATTAGAGCTGTCTGTCTTAATCTGGTTCTGCTCCCAATGAGAAACCAGCTGGGATCTGAATCTTTCTCATAGAAAGCTGATACCAGGGAAGCAAATGGGAACTGACATTAAAGACCTTATGATATAACACAGTATTGAAAACTCTCAACACTTCTGCCTTCTACATGTGGCATATCTTTATCTGAATAATAATTTGATGACTGAAATGTGACTTGGCTAATTTGGTTGAATGATATTTGAATCCCACCTCTAAAGTCAATGATCTGATTAGCTGAAGAAAAGGATAGTGTGCTTGTTTAAGTTAAAATCCTGATGATGAAACTAGGGATAACTCCATTCTGAATACACATAGGGCACGTCTACACAGCACTTTTATTTCAAAATAACACTCGTTATTTCGAAATAAAAGAAATTAGGTCTACATGACGTTTTCTTATTTCGAAAGGACGGACCTCGTCCTTTCGAAATAAGAATCGTCATTTCGAAAAAGTAAAACCTGCCCCCCCCCTCGAAACGGCTGTTATTTCGGAAGGGATATTTCGAAATAAAGCTGTTCTTTCGAAACAACACTGTGTAGACCTGTTGTTTCGAAAGAGCTGTTTCGAAAGAACAGGTCCAAACGGCTTTATTTCGAAATAGCTCTTCCGAAATAACAGCCATTTGGATTGCACGCTTTCCCTTAATTCGAATTAACATTTTTAAATTCGAATTAACTTATTTCGAAATAACTCATTTCGAAATCCTTATTTCGAAATAACAATGCATGTGTAGACATAGCCATAGATAACATGTCACACACTGCCATTTACCTGCATGCCTTCTTAATTAGAGTCCCATGATCTGATTTCACACACAAAAAAAATCATTGAATACACTCAAGTGAAAAGCATAGGAATATTGGATTTTGTTTATTTTGCCTACGCGGGCCTAGCCACACTGCATTTGAGAGGCAAGAATCTTCTGTGTTCTCTTGGAATAAAAATCTTACAAAGGATTTCCATTGCATTTTCATTAGCCACTAGGTGGTAGTGTTTGCTATTCATATTGTACCTAGAAAAAAATTGAAGACACTTGTTTCTGGATGTGTGTATCCTTATATGTTAGAAAAGTTTGCTTCTGACCCTGAAGCAGCCTGTATCTTTGATCATCTTATTTTCTCTTAGATGTGTCCTCTTCTACAGATGTACTCAAATTCCAGATCTAAACTTTTTTGCTCAAGTCGATCTATCTCTATTCCCACCTCTCTCACCTGGATTTTACCAGATTCTGCCCATATGTGTTGATGTTCCTTGCATATATAACAATAACGAAGAAGGATGGTCTTGTGATTAAAAACAGGGGATTAGGATTCAGGTGATTTAGGTTCAATCTTCAATTCTGCTTCATGCTTTCTAAATGATGTAGGAGCAAGTCACATAATTCCTTTTTCAGTGCATCATTTGTAAATATGGAGATGTTTCTTTTGGGTCTGGTCTATTTAGACTGAGATCTGTGGGGCAGGCATTATTTCTTACCATGGACTTGAACAGTGCCTAGCACCATGAGGCCCTGGTCTCAGCTAGACCTGTAGGTACTACTGTAATATAAAAACAATAAATTGCTGCTTTATAGGGATCTGGAATTTGAATTACAAATATCAGACAGAAGGCACTCGGATACAATGAGGACTAAGTATTTTGTAATATAATAAGCCAGATGGCAGGATTCATGCTACTATATGATAAATATGCAAAGATTAACATAATACATGATTTTGATCTGTCTAAGCATTTTGAAGATGAACTGCTCAATCACTCTTTACCGGTGAAAGGAGTAAATTATTTTATTGAAGAAAATGCCCTGTTCTAATATTATAATTACATAAGTGACATTTTTAGAAATATTTTTAGAAATATGCTTGCCATGCTAAATCTCTAATCAGATTCCATTGTTGTTTGCAGGTGAAATTTGTCCCTGTCTCTGTCCCGGTAGGACATAAGTGGTCCATAGATTTTGTATAAACTGTCTGAACAGAGATGAATTTCACAGATTTGTGTTAAGAAGTAAATTTGATTTGACCGCATGAACAACTAAGAAGGCTTACTGAAGAACCAAGAGAAACAGTGAAAGAGAGAAAATGGAATTTGCTGTCTAGATTCCAAAGGTTGGAGAAATTTTGCATTTGAAAGTGAATCATGTAACTTGTTTCTTTTAAAAAAACCTGATAATATGTATTGCTTTGTGGGGTCTGTGGAGATGTGTTCAGACAGGATGCAAGTACAGCTCATGAACATGTGGGATGTGAGTAACAATATCATGTACCTAGAGCAGGGGTGGCCAAACTTACAGAACTCAAGAGCCACACAAGTTGATTATTAAACCTTCGGGAGCTGCACTGAGGCATATAACCACATATTTTTACCTACTACAAAATTAATAAGCTTAAAATTCATTGTGCACTTTTATTTTATCGTAAAAATAGGGCAAATGTTGATCCCCTAATGTCAGATTCTAATAATTAAGATTACCATGAAACTAGGCCCATACCGTAAAACTTTAGCTATTGCTAGATGTAGAACACTACAGGCTTGTGGCAAGGTTTTTTTGTTTTTTTTTTTAATCTGGGCAGTAACTTGTCAATGCAGTAGGTAAAAGCTCTCTCAGATGCGGATCTCTAAGTATTGCACAATGTTTTGAATTTCATTGTGGAATGTGATGCTTCACAGCAGTAAGTTGTGCCAAAAATTGAAAGTAATCTATGTTCAGTTTTATACTTTTCTCCTTTGGATTTCCATTTCTTAGTATTCCACATCATGTTTAGGACTTGTAAAACATGATTTTATTTTAACAACGAGTACGCTGCATTAGGGCCTATGAGAAAATCTAAACATGCTATGGCTTCTCTGACCATGTCATGCTTCTCTCTCCCACCCTCTGTTGCCGCTTCCCCGCCATCTCTTACCACGCTGCTGCTTCTCTGCTCTCCCCAACCATGCCACACTTCTGCCTCCCACCCCATCCTGGCACCTACCATGCCCCCGCTTCCCTGCCAATATTTCTGCCAGTAAACTTGTTCACTAAAATACTCACGGACAGTGAAGACAAAAGGTCTGAGGACTCACACAATTAATTTTAAAATGAGAGTAATAGTAAGGGAAAACCCTGCTCTCATCTTAATCCTGTGAAGAGATGCACACAGGGACACTTTTTCAACTGTTCAGAATCACAACAGATCAATGAGAATTTACGGGGACATAAAGTGCAAGATCAGAGCCTGTTTCAGTAAGTGATTTGGAGTCCATGCTCAGAGGATATTATGGAAAAAAATCCCATTGAGTTTATTCAGTTTGGGGTCAGGCCCTCTATAAATTCTAAATATCATTATTTGGCTTTATAATACAAAGTAAAATCTTTATTGGTGAGAGATTTTTTTCAGAAAGTTTACAACACAATTTTCCATCCTCAGCCCTTCACAACAATTACTCTCTTGTCTAGTGGGCTTAGATACCCATAGAGTCATTCATGAAGACTGCACTGAAATACAAATGAATTTTGACTACTGGTATACAGCAAAGAAAAATTAATACATGTTGAATGCTATTTAATCAGTGGAAGTATAGTGCTGCTATTGAACTTTGCAGTGAATGTAAATGATCTTGGTAATTGACTTCAGAATATTAACTAAAATTTTCTTATAAAATAAATGTACTAGCAGTTCCTTCTGCAAACAGATGACATACTGATGTCTCAGGCCCACTTGTTCAATGGACTTAAGGAATTTTTTTTCTAAAGCCAATTTTCAGTAGTGATGGTCTATCCTAAGTCCAAATCATTTTGCATGCTGAAAATGAACCATGATCCATAATAAGTACTTGTAACATTCTTTAAATTAACAGAGGGGGTTTTTTATAGCCTTTTGAGAGCAGTCAGTGGTTTTGGATGCAACACTTGTGTCAATTTTCGGTCATTTCTGATGATTCTTATTTAATTCTCAAAATAGAAATACAAGAGAAATAATTTTTCATTATATTACAATATCTGGAAATGCCAGGTGATTTTTAAAAAAGAAAATTAATTTACAATTGCTTTTCAGGTTTCAGTTGCTAATTATCACCACTTATCTGTACTATTGAAGACTTG
Organism: Podocnemis expansa; assembly: GCA_007922195.1. NCBI lineage: Eukaryota > Metazoa > Chordata > Testudines > Podocnemididae > Podocnemis > Podocnemis expansa. Next base: position 12,239,992 of record ML682069.1, on the reverse strand, counting down.
TTCTTGAGCAATTTATGTTGCCAGTTTTAAAAATATTTACCCCAAAAAATATCAAAAAAGAAAAGTATTTAAAAAATCATGCACTGATGTAATTAAAGACTGTATCATTATGCACACAGACAAGGAGGGTAGAATTAATATTGTGGGGGTAAACTGTAGAATCTGGCAGGTACTTGGTCCAAGTGCTTGTCTTTACACCTAACTGATGACTTGCTTTTCCCTGCAGGGTCTCCCAGTGCTGACCCTCCCCCGGCTCTGACCACACTGCTTTTTCCTGCAACTCTCACAACGCTGCTCCTCTGCTGCTGACTCTCACCCTGCCGCTGCCTCTGACCCCTGCGAATTTCTCTCTCCTGGCTCCTGCCATGCCGCCCTTCCCTCCTGTGCTCTCCCGGGAGCCCTAATTTTTCTTTAAAGAGCCGCATGCGGCTCATGAGCTGCAGTTTGGTCACGTCTGATCTAGAGTATGAACTTATCTTTCCCAGGAAGACTAACTGAAAATGGCATTTTTTCTGCCTAGAATGCACTCTCAATAATTTACCTTTGAAATGGGAAGAAATTACTCTGTTTTCCCTGCAATATTACTCACATTCTTGCTGAATGTATCCCAAAAGGATGAAGTTGAAATGAATTTACATTAGCAACTTATCAGTGTCAAACACACTGCTACACTCCACTGTAGTTTCTTCACATGTAGATTATTTGAAAAAAGGCTAACAGTATCAATTCAGGAGGTAGTAGCTGAGATAAGTCAAGCTAAGTGGGGCTGTTTTATCATAAATCTTGCACAATGCTGATCTTTAGTGGCATGTGAATGCTATGGTAGTTAAAATTGTCAGCATTAGTTTTTCAGAAGTTTATTACTTTGGCATTAACATTTGCTTCATGCTTCATGTTGAAAGACAAGATTTGCTCACCATAGCAACAACGTATCTTAAGCAGTGGTTTTGCCATCTACCATGTCACATTTAATAAATGGATTAATTTTTTGAAAGAACTGCTCTATAATAATCTAAATTAATTTAGGCTTTTAGCCTGGTTGTGACACCCAGTACTATATTTTACATATAGAGAACTTAATGTACTTTAAGAAAAAAATACTAGTCTACAGTCATGAAATAAGACTAATGAAAGAACATAGAGCTGAACTCCAGACTTTTATATTGAAATAAAATGTGAACATAGTGTGGGGACAGGTGATATATTGACTTGTGTATTGGCACCGATATCCTATACAATGGAATGGCAGAAGCATTATGGCATCTTGGGTCAGCCTAAGGACCAGATTATCTCCTTATCATGTCTCTGAGAGTTCTTGCCATTTAAATTTGCCCTTCATATTGAGGGGGCCTCACTATCTAATTTAAGCCCACAAAGAGACACCAGGGCCGTAACAAGACCGGGGCAAATGGGGCTTTGTGCCGGGTACCCTGGAGCAGCTGCATTTAGTCACTCTATCAAAGGACACATTCCATGCCGCTCGCTCCAGGCACCGCTTATTGTAAGGGGTGTGTTCTGAGTGGAACAGGCATCAGGCACTAAAATGCCTACTTACAGTGCTGAGAGTCACTGTTTCCTACTGGAGGCACTATTAAAGAATATTAAAATGGATAGCCGTGTTAGTCTAGTCCAGTGAAAAAACAACAAGGAGTTGTGTGGCACTTGAAGACTAACAGATTTATTTTTTGCATGAGCTTTCGTGGGAGAAGATCCCACTTCCTCAGATGCTTCGAAGATGGGTGAACTTACAGAAGGGAATGAAACTAAATGCAAGGGGGTGTAAATGCAAGGGGGTGATCCTATGTTTTACACCCCCTTGCATTTAGTTTCATTCTTATCCCACGAAAGCTCATGCAAAAAATAAATCTGTTAGTCTTCAAGTGCCACACAACTCCTTGTTGTTTTTTCACTATTAAAGAAGTTGAGGTATTTTACCAATGAAAAGTCCCTTCTCACTTAGTTCATTATAGGAAAATAGGTGGGTTAAGTTAATGGCCGTGTATTCAGCTGTTGATATTAAACAGATGGTCCCTTTAGTGAGAGTACTAGCATAATGTCCTTGGACTACTAAACTATTCTTCTCTTTTAGACCTCACTTTTTCACTTCTGATCTGTCATATGCAGATGTAGAAAACTAAGGGGGTTTACTTACTTATTCCTAGGTCAGTGATTCCCAACCTGTGGTCCACAGACCACTGGTGGTCCACGAGGCCACTGCAGGTGGTCCATGATGGAAGCAAAGGAGGGCGGGAAAAGCTGGAGCTAGGGTGTGCAGGGCCACAGAGGCCAGGGGCACGGTAAGGGGTTCGAGGAAGGTGAATGCAGAGCCACAGGGGAGGGAGGGCACAGTAAGGGGCTCGGGGATGGGGAGTGCAGGCCTGTGAAGAACAGGGGCTCAGTAAGGGGCTCAGAGCCAGGGAGTGCAGGTCTGCAGGGAACTGGAGACAAGGGGGTGATAAGAGGCTCATGGCAAGGGTGGGGAGGGCATAAGAGGCTCATGACTGGGGAGTGCAGAGCCGCGGGAGACAGGGGCATCATAAGGCACTGAGGGCCAGGTGGTACAAATGTTTTAAAATGGCTTGCTTACATGGTGGTTTGTGAAAGCTTTTGATGATGATGTAGTGGTCCACATAAAGAAAAAGGCTGGGAACCGCTGTTCTAGGTTGTACGCAGCATTAAACTTGTACTGAGGTAAGTTGCTCAGACTATGTATGCTGACTGTGACACCCAGGGAAATTTTAGGAACTCTGCTTGTCTTTGGTAAAAAAGCTGTTTGTTTACTTAGTTTACACTAATTTCTCAATTAAGCAGCCAATCTATGGGAGAAGTTGATCATTCGGGTCCATTCCTAGAGGACAGGTCCTGGGTTCAATTCCCAGGGGGTTGGACTCGATGATCTCACGAGATCCCTTCCAGCCCTATGATTTGATTTGATTTGACAGAACAACAGTAAAGCACCTGAATTCTCTTACCTATAAGGAGCTGCTTTTCTCTCTCCATCAGGAATGCTTAAAAGTAGCAGCTGTATGAGTGCCCAGGAAGAAGTATTTGTATTTGAAGAGATGTCTAACAATATAGCTGAGATATTAATTCAAGTTATTTTGGTAAAAAGATTTGAATTCTAAGCAGGCAAGTCCAGATGATGAGGGGGAGAGATCAGAGCATAAATAGTGCTCCAGTTTGGCTTCATTTTAGAACAGTGATGTTTATATGCTTGGAACTTTGTAAGAAAGGGAAAAGAAAGAGGTGCAGGGGGTGCAAAGATACTGCTGTAGACCCTCACTTTTGCCATAATTTCCATTTATCACAGCCATGATAGGAAGGCAAGAGCATGAGGCTGGCTTACACCAGATCTGCAACCTGCAGGTCCAGAGCTTTATGCAGTTCTTTGGCTGCACCCTTGCAGCTCTGGGCTCCAGGCCTCCCACTGTCACCAGGTGACCCTGCGGGCAGCTGGCTTCTGGCTCTAGGCTCTCCCCTACCCCTACCACTGGGGAACCCTGTGGGCAGCCCATGCCTGGCTCCAGGCTCCCCCACTGCAGAAAAACCTGCAGCAGGCACCCTGGCCCAGTTCCCCCCCACAAACTCACCAGGAGGCTAATTCCAGGGTTGTAACTACGGCGGGGCTGACAGGGCACAGGCCTGGGCAGCCCAAAGCGGATCAATGGAGCCGCACTATTAAAGGGGTGGCTTTGCGGTGCTGGCTCTAAGCACTGCTAATGGGAAGGGGTGTGTTCCGATCAGCATGCACCCTGGGCAGCAAAACGCCACATTATGGCTCTGGCTGCATCCATTGTGGCTCTCAAAACACTTGGTTACTGAAGGAATTTTTAAAAAAATGGCTCTTCATATTTTTCAGGTTGCTGACCCCCATAATTTTACACTCCCCATACTGCAGCTATTTAAATCCAAAATATCATTAAACACATGGCAAGTGAAGCCAGTTTGCTTTCAGTATAAGGTACCACAATGAATAAGATGAGCCGCATAATTTCTCCAGCACGGGAAGCTGCAACTACCTACATAATGCTGTTATATGCTTTGGTTTTCAGACTTATTTTTGACTTTGTGTTCTGCAAGCAGACCTTGCAGAACAGAAATAAAAAAATTAATCTAAACTTAATGTAGGTAAGAAGTCTTACGGATCTGACCATAAATCGCCTGGCAACCTTTGTGTGTTCAGAACATTTGTCCTTTATTTCTCATCTACTGTCCTTTTTTCCCTTATTAGGTCAGCCTATAAATAGGATGTATGTACTTTCAGGATAAGAAAAGGCTAATGTACTGTGTGTTCTTGTGGCACACACAAGAACAATAGAGCTGTCATGCTGCCTCAGACCATGGTCTCTAACAGTTACCCACAGAAGAGTTCCACTGGGAATGTACAGAACAAAAAGATTAGGCAGTGATCAACCCGTCTTCCATACCTGGCTTTGTTTATGGGCAGGTTTCAGTTTCCCCAAACATGGGCTGGGTCCCTGATTACCTGGCCATAGTTGGACCTATTTTCCATGAAATCAGGGGTGTCACTGCCTGGAAAAAAGGGCCTGGGCCCCAGCCCCACCACCAATCAGCCCGATCCAGCCCAGGGCCCCTGGCAGGGGTACAGATTGGGCTCCTGTTGCTGCCAGCGAGTGGCCCAGCCCTGGGTTCCCAGCTGGGGTCAGGATTCTGCTGCAGGTGGCCTGGCTACAGGTGCTTGTCCAGGGTTGGGGCTGGCACTAGATCCCACCACCGCTAGCGGCCCAGCTCCAGGTCCAGAGCAAGACTCAGGGCACTGCTGCTGGGTCTTGGGGCTTGTGCCCCATGTGCCCAGTACCAGCAGCACCACTGCACAAAATTATCCAGTTCTGTTTTTAAACATGATTCTACTTTTGACCATAAATCTATACCCAATAATGAATTCTACAGGTGTCCTGGTCATTGTGTGGGAAAAGACTTGTTTGTATGAAATGAGCTGCCTTATTAATTACAGCGGTGGTGCTCTGGTGTCTGTATTCAGTGAGAAGGTAAATGGATGACCGCAGCACCCTTAGAGCATGCTGAGGTGCTTGACCTTTTTACACATAAGTCCAGCCTCAACCCATTTCACAGCTGTCCTCTGTGTCAGTGGTTTTCAAACTTAGGATCAGGACCCAGTACTCTGGGTTGCAGACCTTCAGGAACTGGGTCGTGGTGCCTCCTGCTGCTACCCAAAGACTGGACTGCTTTGCTCAGTGAAGTTATTGTTGGGTTGAATGCAGGGCCTGTGGGGGCGGGACGAGAGAGGTGATCACCCTGCGTCCTGCGGTGCTGGGGGCCCCGTGCTATCCTGCCACGCAGAGCCTGCACTGCTGCCCCCCCCCATGCCAAGGACCGGGCTAGCTGGCCAAAAGCTGCATCCAGGACAGTGCTCTCGGTCCCCACCCCTCCATGCACGCTGCTTTCGTCTCTGTGCCAGAGCAGCAGGGAGGGGGTGGGAGGAAGCGCGGGGCCTGTACAGCTATTCCCTGCAGCAGACGCACTGCCTCCCATCCCCTCCCTCCTGCTCCAGCACAGAGCCGAAAGCGATGCATGTGGTGGGGGGGCGGACTGGGACTGCTGATCTGGGCACTGCTTTTGGCTGGCTCGCCCGGTCCCATGCGGACGAAGGGGCGAAGAGGCCTGCCCCTCCCCTGGGCTGGCCAGCCCCACCCCCCACTGCCAGGTGGGGTTGAGTGGGGGGTCCCTAAAAGGGCAATTCACCTGGGGCCCTATGCCCCCGTAGGGACAGCTATGGTCACATACAGGGGTGTCGCTGGTGCCAGGGTTACAGAGCTTGAGCCCTGAGTCCTGGTGACAGAGCCCCGCGTCTGCTACAGCGGCAGTGTGCTTGAAGCACCCAAGTCCTGGCATCCAAGCCCTGGGTCTGTTTCTAGGCCAAGGACGCTCCTGGTCGCAGGCATAATTTTTTTTTCAACTGGGTTCTAAGAAAAAGTTTGAAAACCAGTGCTGTATGTTAAGCCCCTGAAGGGTTGCCTGCTGTGGGTGATGACCATGCCCGTGCAGGTGTGTTTATTAGCAATAAATTTAGCTGGTGCTGGCGCTCTAGGAGGGGGTGATATTTTTGACCCACTGTCCCACTCGTCTGATGGGGGGCCTCACTGAGCTCAGATGTCACCTGGGGGGGGGGTGTAACCAGTGTGATGCCCCTCTGCAGGGCTGCCAGTGTAGTGCTAAAAAGTGTGTTAGAAATTTTGTTAGTAATAGACACAGGCAAGGCCGGCTCGACTGTGAGGCAAAAGACAGGCATGGCTTCAGGTGACAGTACTTAGGGGTGCCTAGCCCCCCTGAAGATGAAGCTGGCTCCCACCTCTTCAACTCTTTCCTAGCAGCTCAGGCACTGTTAGTCAACCTGCAGCTTAAGTCACGTAGGCAGCAGGAACCTCGCTGGCCCCGGAAAAGGCCCAGGGCACAGCCCCAGGCTACGCTCTCTGGGCCCAAGCCACACCAGAGTGCCTGGACCTGATAATTCATTGGGCTCCTGCCAGCTCCAGCCTGGCCCCAGATCCCTGGCCAGTTTTGGGGCCAGGAGAGGCAGGCATCACTGTGGGTTTCCTGGCCTCAGTGCCTGGCTGGGGCTGTGAGCCGGGAAAGGCGGGCGCTTCGGAGGATGTCCTGGCCAGGGTCCCCGGTCTGGGACGGGGCTGGCTGGGACAGTTGGGGCACCAGCACTGGGACTCGGGGCATGTGCCCTGTGTGCCAGGTGCCAGCGACGCCCTTGATAGGCAGAGTGCACTTTAAATCCCTCTGCAGGCAGATGCTGGAGATGTATGCACTTTAGAAAACAGTTGTCAACCTCCATGAATGGGGGGGGGCGCCAAACTAAAATTTGGCTTGCGGCGCCACAACCTCTTCAGCTAGCCCTGGACACAGGGCATTTCAGCAGGTCACAGGTTCTGCATCTGGCACCTTCCTTGCCAGAAACTGTGGCAGGCTGCGGCTCACAGCTCTCCCGCTCTGCATTTAGCATCTTAGATGCCCGAAACAGAGATGGCTAACACGACCTCCAGAGGGATAGCCGTGTTCGTCTAGTCCAGCAAAAAAAGCAAGGAGTCGTGTGGCACTTTAACAGATTTATTTTTCGCATGAGCTTTCGTGGGAGAAGATCCCACTTCCTCAGATGCTTCGAAGATGGGTGAACTTACAGAAGGGAATGAAACTAAATGCAAGGGGGTGTAAAACATAGGATCAGGTATTCCAGGAACAGCAAATCAGAGCGGACCACCCCTAGTTTTTTAGCACCACCCAGGCTGGTGCTGGGGGCGGGGCGCCGGCGAGCTGGCTGCGCGTGCAGCGGCAGGGGCGGGCCGGGGGAGGCGGTGCCCACAGCAGGGCGGAAGAGGCCCGCTGCCCCCACCCAAGATGGCGGCCGGGCGTGTGGCGCGCGGGCGGCCGCACGGCAGGCTGGGAGGGGCGGTTAGAGGCGGTTGGGGCGGCGGCTCCGCCCCCGGCCATGGAGCGCGGAGGCGCGGGCGGCGGTTGGTCCGGCGCGGCGGGTGGCAGGGGCGGGGCCGGCGGCGGCAGCAGCGAGGGGCCGCCGCAGGCCGAGGAGGAGGCGCCGGAGGCCGCCGAGTGCGACTGGAGCTTCCTGGACGGCGAGATGGAGGCGGTGGCGCTGCGGGACTTGCCCAGCGCCATCATCGCCTGCAGCCTGGACCCGCGCCTCTTCCAGGACAGCCTGTGCCGGGTGAGGCGGCGCCGCGTGCTCGGCGCTGTACAGGCGGGCACATGAGCCTGCGGCCCCGGCCCGCCGTGCGGAGGGGGAAGCAGCCGGCCGAGGCTTTTTCTCCTGCTAGCGGTGGAGCCGACCCGGCCTGAGGGAGGGGGAGAGCGGAGTCCGGAGCCGGCGGGCATGGCTAGGGTTACCAGATGTCAGGCGAAAGGAGGACATGTTCCCCTTTTTACCTTCACCTCCTCCGTCCGGCAGGCATTTTAAAATACATGATTGTGTCCTGCTTTTTACTTACAGGGGTTAAGGGGTGCTGCAACGTCTTATTTTTAGGGGGAAGCCTTCCAGGGCCGCCTAAAAACAGAAGAGTGTGACATGAATGCTGCATTTTCTCCATGCATCCTCCAGTGTCCTCCTTTTCCTGCTTCCCTGTCTGCCTTTCCAGGCTTTGGTATCTGGTAACCTTAGGCATAGCTGGCAAAGGAAGCTGGACTCTCGGGGTGCCTCTTCCATGCCCAGGCGCTGTTGGAGGTGGGACTCGGGTGTGATCGCAGCGCTCAGATGCGTCCCCGTCACACCCCTGACCATTTCACAGGCCTAGTGAGCGAGATCAGGCACTTCCGTTGCCTTGCATTCAATAGCAGTTATATTTAAGGTTGTATTTAGCCTTCCTGGTCATAAAAGGGATACATGTCAAACTTTAAGAGACCTATGCAGTTAAGGAATTTGATTTTTGGGGGCTAGTCCTTTGTGTAAAGTGTCTTACCTGTGTGGTCTTTCTACTTCTAAAGAAATATTTATTTAAAAATAATTACAAGCCCGTAATGACATCTTAACATGCTAGGCTCAGATGCTGCAAATCCTCAGGGCTTCTTTGCACTTGAATTCTGCAGTGGCATTCCTGTGCTGTAGCATTTTGGTAAAGATACGGACCAGTGGGTTTCTTCTCCATCTCCCTGAGAGGTGGTAGGTTCAGTGAGGGAAGCCCTCCTCTTGATATAGTGCTGTTTCTACAACCAGAGTTAGGTTGGCATAAGTGCATCACTCAGGAGCATGAGCAGTAGCATTATACCAACATAAGTGCCTAGTGTAGACCGAGGCTTGTGTGTTTAACTTCACTTGTCTGAATAGTCCCATGAAAGCCGATAGGACTAACCAAATGAATAAATTTAAGTGAGTGCATTTATAGAACCCAGCCCTTTTGTTGTAAACAGATCGTTTTGCCTGTGTTACTAGTAATGCTTGTTTATTATAAGTGTAGACAAAAATGAAATCAGTTGTATGTTCCTTGTGACTGTACCCGATAAAAAAAAAAAAATGCAGCCACTGAGTCGGTTTCCTTATTGTTTATAGTCCGTTTCGCTTTTAGGGTCTTATTACTTGTAATGGCTGCCTTTCAAACGCTGTTGGGGATTGTTTAGGTTTGTTATCATCCGTTTTTACAAATCCTTCTACAAATTTTACTGGTTTTAAGCTTTTGTAAAGGCATGTTTTTACAAGAGTCAGCTTTTTGGGGGCCAGAGTTGACTGTGTCTTTTTTTTTAAAGTACAGCTGTTGGTAGTCCTAGCAGCAGACCAGCAAGTGTGTTTCTGAGCCACCATATAGTTACAGTTAATTAAAGATGAGACACTACATTTTTAAAGACTGGCAGCAGTATTAACTGCTGATTTCAGTGTTTACATTTAAGGTTGCATTCACTTTAAAAGACTAGGTAGTTAAAATTTCAACTTTCTTTCCTGTGTCACTTAAGGCCCAGTATCCTGTTATTGTGTGTCACTGATGCTTATAAGTTATGCATGTGTCAGAGGAAATACAGACTTCTTAGTGGACATACTATTTTCAAGATTTAGTGAGAAAATTAAATGCTCTAGGCATATGTCATTCTATATTATAATATTAGGTAAGAGAAGATGAGATTTAGGTATGAGACTGAAGAATAGTCATTTCAGTTTTGCCAGCACAAGGGCCAGCAGACATTTAAAAAAAAAAACAAAAAACTGGAATTTAAGATCTCAGTTAATGCAATAGTATAGATGAAGACAATTTATTTTTCTACTGAGAAAAACACAATTTTTATAATGAAAAATGGTGAGGAAGCATTAGGTTTAAGAAACAGGTTTTAATGTACCGTGTCAAAGAAACACACCTTATAAAATGGTAGTAATGTTATGCAATATACCTGAATAAAGAAACTGAGAACTTCCACTCCTTTTTAGGCCATGGCCTACACTACAACCTTGTGTCCTCAAGTTACAGCCACATACTGCTAGGACACACATGCATGCTTAGCGCTCTGTGTTGGTGGGGGATGTACTCGCCAGTAGTGCTTGTACTGATGCGATATATCATAATGTTCTCTCTAATTACGTATAGACTGTGTGCGCAAACAATTTCTTTGTGAGCACCAATATTAGCACTATTGAATTCTGTTGTGTGCACTTCATTTTGTTGTGTGCACAGGTTTCATGACCTGTGTGCACGCACACCCATGCACAGCTTGGAGGGAACAGTGTATGTAAGCATCCTGTAGACACCATAAGCAGAGGTTTCATTATGCAACTTGCCGCTGTCCAGTGCACTGTGTTTTGGGAGGTTCTGGCAATGCATGAGGGAGCTGAAACAAGTTGCACAGCTGTAACTGGGAGGATGGGTCAACTTCTTAGTTTGCATTGGTCTCTAACTTATGGCGTTATCTGTATTCCATAATTCTCGTGTCTCTCTCAAAATTCCACAAGCATGTGCGACCATCTTCCTCATCTTTGCCATCTGACGGGAGCCTCACAACTCTACCGTTCTGAGTATTATAAACACAGAGGACATAATCCTGGGATATTTTCAGAGCTTCAGGAAGAACCAAGTGAGTGGGGAACTTGAGAGTTTTGGAATATTGATTGCTTTGGGACATAGCAAGGACCAAAGGTTATTGGGGGTGTTCATGGACAAGCTGTGGATGGTTGTGCACCGCTTCTTAGGAAAGAAACTAGCACTGACTCATGATATTGCATTGTAATGCAGGTTTCAGATGGTGAGCAGTGGCTCTGCATAACTTTCAGATGACCAAAGCCATGTATGTTCTTGGATCTGTGCAGTAAGCTTGAACCAGTCCTCCAGTGCAGGGACGCCTTCGTCTGCGGCACAGAGCATGAGTCACTTGCAGTTTTAAGCTAGTGTAAATAGTGAGTTCTTTGTAAATTGAAGTCTTTAAACCATGATTTGAAGACTCCTAGAACTCAACCAGATGTTAGGGGTCTCCCTCAGTAGTGGGTGGGTGGGATTCTGTGTCCTACACTGTTCAGGATGTCAGACTAGATCACAACAGCCTCTGCTGATTTTAAAGTCTTTGAGTCTGGGAACTGCACTGACTGTGAAGAAGTGAGTGGTGATCACACTGGAAACTTGCGGTGGCAGACTGCTACCTGTCTGAGACCCAACTAGGAGCTGGGAAATAGAATAGAATCATAGGGTTGGAAGGGACCTCATCGAGTCCATCCCCTTGGGCCTTGAACCCAGGACCTTGTGCATACGAAGCAGAGGTGCTAGCCACTACAAATCCTCTGTCATTGTACGGAGTCATTAGTCACCTCTTGCTATGCAAGACTGACTCACAGCAGTGTGCTGGACATGGTGGATGCATTTGCAGTCGTGAGGTTACTAAACTGCTATGGAGTGATATTTGCCATGCAAATACCAACTTTGGCATCAGACACCGTGTCACTAAATACGTCAACAGCAGGGACTTGGTTATGCAGCCATAGATGGATCACTGGGTATTTTATCACTGACAGCAGTTGTGGAAAGGACAGGGAGGTTGAATGATGCTTGCAGCTTTAAGAACACAGAAATTTTCAGCAAGCTGTAAGCAGGACTTTCTTTCCCAGCTGGTGGATGATGATCCTAGGTGATTCGTCCTATCCCTTGCTCAGGAAGCCAAACACCAGCCTCCTCAAGAGCACCAAGGAACTATTTAGCTGTGACAGTTGCGGGATTTTTCTTAAGGTTTTTACAGACACTGCATGCCTGAGTTTCCAGCGTCTCACACCTAGCTAGGTGGCAGGGTAGGTTGTTTAATCTTTTCAGAGACCCCTGAAGGAACAGCTATGATTGTCTTATGGTTCATTGTGTCCAGAGAATGGTTGGATATTTAGTAACTTAGTGACCGATGGCTGAAAGGCCCATGCTCTGCAAGAAGCTAGATGGCTGTAATAAGCTGGAGAACAAAGAGATGGAGGCCAGGAGACCAGTTTTGTCCTAGGAAACACAGAGGAGGGGAAAATGGGTGTGACTGACTGTGAGCTGCTGGAAGCAGAACAGTCTCCTGTTTGGGGGTCTTGGCAGGAGAGCCCAGGCTCAGGACAGCACCAAGATGGGTTTTACTATGCCTCCCTGCTTTCTGTGCTAACAGAGTGTTCTCACACTGTGTTCCAGACAGCATTGGCCAAGAGTTACTACTGACTGTGGAAGTTGAATTTGCATGGCCAATTTGGCTGTGTAAGGCTTCACTAGGTGTCTTATTCAGATAGATCCATTGGGGGGGGCTCCCATTGTGGAACAAGCGCTGAAAGCTCCATGGTCAGTCCCTGGAGGTGCCAAAGCTGAGGAGGATTTCCTTGAGGAGAGTGTGCTCTGAGGGGGTGCTGCATTGAAGAGGGTCCTGCCCAAGACTAGTTGTGGTTCCCAATCTTTTCAAGTCTGAGTACCCCTTTTTAATGCCAAAAATTTTCATAGGACCCCCCCCCCCAATGATGATAGTTGTACTTTCAGGCTGACGTAACCTTTCTGAATCTCATTTTTCTCCTCTGCGAAATGGGAATGACACCACCTTTCCTGGAAGGAACATTGTGAAGATTAATTCATTCTTTTTAAAATGTTTTGATGCCTTTTGAGGATGAGGATATACAAGTAAAGCATACATTAGAAGAGAACAACATAATTAATTGGGCATTTTGAATAAACTTTTGAGTTTATCTTTTTGCAGACAAGATGCATGTTGAAATTTCAATGGCGTCAGTTCCCCACTTTCAAGAGCAACTAATCCTCAAAGGAGGAGGGGGGAACCCTAAAAATATCTCAGAAAAATAAAAACAGGTACAGGTGTAACCCAAATTGCATCCAGGATCCAGGCTTGCAAAGAAAACTGGGTAGGGGCTGCTCTAAAGGCAGCTCTATGTGTGAGGACAGCTTTGTTCATGCAATTTTGTTTGCAATACTGTAGACCAGGGCAGATTTTAAAAAAAAGTTAATTCTTTAAATAAATCTTTTTAAGAATAAAGCTACTTAACATTATGACAACCTATGCTAAGACTAGACCATGATAAAATATAGTAAGAGAATTTAAATAAAAATAACGTTCAAGAAGAATATATTTGTTGTTGAAGTTTCAAAGAATCTTCAAACCACTGAACTGGCAGAAGTGAATCAACCTCTCTTGAGGAAAACAGCTAAAAAGCACAAATAAAAACAAGGCTTAAATATAATTATTGATCAAGATTTCCTGCTGCTGAATTTAATGACTGACATAAATCAAACCACCCTGCTGTGAGTAGGACAACAGCAGAAATATAAACACATGGCTGCTTGTGACAATTACAGTCTGTAATTAAAACAACCCTCACACTAAGTTTTCTTTGCGAAGAATTTAGAGGAGGCATTTGGAAGCAGGACGGGATCAGAAAAGGAGTTCCAGACTTAGGGGACTTGGGAAGGGCACAGATGTGGTCCTTGAAAAATGATGTGAATGAGATATTCAGAGTAGCAGCTTGGGAGATGTGACCAGACACTGAAGAGGGAGCTACATTTATATAGTTTGACTACAATTTATGGTGTAGCAACCTATAAAGTTAAAGATGCTATTGTCTTGAAGGCAAATTAAACTCCCTCATTTTAAATAATTAGGTCAAGAATCAGATTGTTCTCTTCTTTGTAAACTCTGTTTTCTGAGACCAAATCATCACATTTCATATATATATATATATATATATATGGGCTACAAATGCCTTCAGTTTTCAGAAATTGAACACTGCATTAGTTGAGAACTTGCTTTTATTTATTCTTAAATACTGAAAATCCCAAGCTGAACTGATGACCCTACCAACAAACACAGTACCCTCAACAGTGCTGAAAACAACTGTTAGAGCAGGAAGGCAGTCAACTCAGAAGAAAACTGCTAGTTATTCAAGCACTTATACTAGTCCCTGTTTAGTGTTGCACCCTGGATTTTCTTTGGATGCTTCCCATCCAAGCACTGCCCAACTCAACGCTGCATATACTAGCGCAGACAAGGAACTATGATATCATAGGAGTAACAGAGACATGGTGGGATAGTCTGCACGACTGGAGCTCTGCCATGGATGGGTATAAACTGTTCAGGAAAGACAGGCAGGGAAGAAGAGGGGGAGGAGTAGCACTACATGTAAAAGAGCTCTATGACTGCTCAGAGCTCCATTATGGAAGTGGAAGCGTGCCAATAGAAAGTCTGTGGGTTACACTGAGAGGGGAAAGCAACAAGGGGGATGTTGTGGTGGGTGTCTGCTATAGACCACCAGACCAGAAGCAGGAGGTGAATGAGGTGTTTTATGGACAACTAGCGGAAGCTTCTAGATCACAAGCCCTGGTGCTGATGTGGGACTTCAATTACCCTGACATCTGCTGGGAGGCCAATACAGCAGTGCATGGGCAATCCAGGAAGTTTTTAGAGAGTGTTGGGGACAACTTTCTAGTACAAATGCTAGAGGAACCAACTAGGGGCCTTGCACCTCTTGACCTGCTGCTCACAGACAGGGAAGAATTGATCAGGGACGTAGAGGTAAATGGCAAGCTAGGCAGTAGTGACCATGACATGGTTGAGTTCAGGATGCTGATTAAAGGAAGGAAGGAAAGAAGCAAAACACAAACCCTGGACTTCAAAAAAACAGATTTTGGCTCCCTCAGGGAACTGATGGGCAGGATCCCTTGGGAAGCTAATCTGAAGGGGAAAGGAGTCCAAGAGACTTGGTTATATTTTAAAGAAACCCTGCTAAGGGCACAAGAAGTTGCCATTCCAATTAGGAGAAAGAACAAACATGTGAGACAGCCAGAATGGCTTAACCGAGAACTCTGCTCTGAGCTTAAACATAAAAAGGAAGCTTACAGGACGTGGAAGCTTGGTCAGATGACTAAGGAGGCATATAAAGATATTGCTAGGAACTGCAGGGATAAAATCAGAAAGGCCAAAGGACAAATGGAGTTGCGGCTAGCGAGGTATGTAAAGGATAACAAGAAGGGGTTCTACAAGTGTGTTAATAACAAGAAGAGGATCAGGGATGGTGTAGGTTCCTTGCTGAATGGGGCAGGCATCCTCGTGACGGAGGATAAGGGAAAAGCTGAAGTGCTCAATGCATTTTTTGCTTCAGTTTTCACAGGCAGGGTCAGCTCCCAGCCCACTACCATGGGTGTGGCAGATGGGAGAGAAGAAGAGAGGCCCTTGGTGACGGAAGGTCAGGTTAGGGACTGCTTAAAGAAGCTGGATGTGCACAAGTCCATGGGGCCGGACAAACTGCATCCAAGGGTGCTGAGGGAATTGGCCGATGAGAGAGCAGCACCACTGGCTGTTATCTTTTAAAACTCATGGAGAACGGGGGAGGTGCCAGAGGATTGGAAAAAAGCAAATGTAGTGCCTATTTTCAAGAAAGGGAAAAAGGAGGATCTGGGGAATTACAGACCAGTCAGCCTCACCTCAATCCCTGGAAAAATTATGGAGCAGATTCTCAAAGAATCCATCCTCACACACTTAGAGGAAAATAAAGTGATCAGGAACAGTCAGCATGGATTCACCAAGGGTAAATCATGCCTGACCAATCTCATTTCCTTCTATGATCAGATGACTGGTTTTCTGGATGCAGGAAGAACCGTTGATGTCATATACCTTGATTTTAGCAAGGTTTTTGATACAGTTTCCCACAGCATTCTCATTGGCAAATTAAGGAAGTATGGGTTGGATAGGTGGACTATAAGGTGGATAGAGAACTGGCTAGATCAACGGTTTCAGCGTGTAGGAATCAATGGTTCCATGTCTAGCTGGCAACCAGTGGTGTGCCCCAGGGGTCGGTCCTGGGGCCGGTTCTGTTCAACATTTTCATCAATGATCTAGATGATGGAACAGACTGCATTCTCAGCAAGTTCGCGGATGACACCAAGCTGGGGGGAACAGTAGACACGTTGGAGGGCAAGGACAGGATTCAGGGAGACCTAGATAAATTGAAACAGTGGGCCAATAGAAATCTTATGAGGTTCAGTAAGGACAAGTGTAAAATCCTGCACGTGGGATGGAAAAACCCCATGCATTGCTACAGGCTGGGAAACATTCAGCTAAGTAGCAGCACTGTAGAAAAGGACCTGGGGGTCATGGTGGATGGAAAACTAGACATGAGTCAGCAGTGTGCTCTTGCTGCCAAAAAGGCCAATGGCATACTGGGCTGCATCAAAAGAAGTATTACCAGCAGATCAAGAGATGTGATCATTCCCCTCTATTCTGCACTGGTGAGGCCACATCTAGAATACTGTGTTCAGTTTTGGGCTCCCCATTACAAAAAGGACAGGGACATGCTAGAGAGAGTCCAGCAGAGGGCAACCAATCTGATTAATGGGCTGGAGCACAAGCCCTATGAGGAAAGACTGAAAGCATTAGGCTTATTTAGTCTGCAGAAGAGAAGATTGAGGGGGGATTCGATAGCAACCTTCAACTACTTGAAGGGATGCTCTAGGGAAGATGGAGCTCGACTGTTCTCGGTAATAACATAGGACAGAACGAGGAGCAATGGTCTCAAGTTGCGGTTAGGGAGGTCGAGGCTGGATATTAGAAAAAACTTTTACTAGGAGAGTGGTGAAGCCCTGGAATGAGCTGCCGAGGGAGGTGGTGAAATCTCCATCTTTGGAGGTGTTTAAGGCCCGGCTGGACAAAACCATGACTGGGATGGTTTAGTGGGAGTGGTCCTGCCTCTGGCAGGGGGTTGGATTAGATGACCTGTGAGGTTCCTTCCAACCCTATGATTCTATGAATTTGTGAGCTCTAACCCATGCATTTTTAAGAATTAAAACATCAATTCTTTCCTCTCCACTATGTGGTTTTTGAAAGGCACATGATGTCCGCAGGGCTGCCGCAGGAGTAAAAGAGCTGCCAGCTTCAGCCCTGGGCTGCCAGCAAGCCAACAGGTGGATGGGAGGGAGGGAAGGAAGGACAGTGGGCTGTGGGGGTTGTCTTTGCACGGGGGGATTGTTGGCTCTGGGGGCAGTGGGAGACAGCTCCCCTTTGTGGGCACCAAGGGCAGAACTGGGCTGGCCATGGCTGCTTGCCAACGGGGCTTCTAGGTCATGCGTGGGACTGCTGCACTGTTGGCTCCACTCCCCACAACCCCAGTTGCCCCAACCCCTCCCCAATCCCACTCTAACCCACCTGTCCTGCTGCTGGCTCGCACAGGCCCCCAGCTGGCCCAGCCCATCCCCAATTCCACCCTAACCCACCTGTCCTACCCCCAGCTGGCCTTACCACTCCTAGATCCCATGCTAACCCACCCGCCCTGCTGCTGGCTCATCCTGCTCCTTTTCCCCAGTGGCTGCCTGTCCCTGATGCCCTACCCCCATCCACGTCCCCCTTACCTGGCTGGGGAGGGGCACCACTGCCAGGATGATCTGGCACTGGCCATGCGACTGCCATGGGGATCCAGCCAAAACCTGGAAGTGACGCTGCCATGATGATCCAGTCCCAGCTGTGCCACTGGGCCCTATTCAACCCCCTCATAGGTCTCCCCAGGGCTCCACCAGCCCTCTGTAGGCTGCAGCAGCAGAAACAAACTGCTGCTGCAGCAGGCTTTTCCCACCCTATGCAGCCCACATGCTTGGGCTGCACAGGGCGGGAGATTTTAAACAGTCCCAGCTCTGCAGACCCCTTGCAATTACTCTGTGTTGCCCCCCCCCCCCACCTGGGGTCTGCGGATCACAGGCTGGGAGCCACCGGTCTAGTGCACAGCCTGTGGATCTGTGGTGACGACTACTGGCTCATAAGGTACAGAATGACAGTTTAATGTGCTTCTGGTCATTTGAAGGGAGGCTGCATTGTCCAATCTCATGAGTAAACACCAGTGTGAAAAAAATATCCCAGTGATTGTAGTTGCCAGCTGTCCTGGACGATATCTGTGAGGCACAGGGGAAAGTCTCTGCTGGAATGGAGGGCAGAGGTGGAGTAATAGTCTGTTGAATTTAAATAGTCAGATGTAAGGGCTATTTGAAGAGCTCAACATGGAGCTGGATTGTTAAGAGGTTTTGAAAGATCATATTTACCATGAACTGGAGTAGTGTGTTCTACCTGGTCCTGTTCTCTTGTGGCCTGGTGGGAATTGTGATGTTTGCTGTGTATATAGGAATATAACATTTTTTCAGTGCAGCTGCTAGTTCTGTTTGTGAATAATTCTATGAATTATGTGAGACTTTGCAATAGCAAAGAATTGGTTTCTTTCAGAACTGTTGACCACTCAGCAGCATATGTTGTGATCTAATAAAGATGAATTATGTTCCAGTAATAAATGTACCCTAAACAAAATTGGTGCAAATTTAAAACTCATTTGAAACTTAGCAAATAAATAGAACAGATTTATCGGGGGCCAAAGAACATTCATGTTCATATCACTACAAATATCCCAGCTGTGTTTTTTCACAAGTCGGTGCATGTGACAGTGTGATTGGTTTTTAACGTCCACTGGGGTGGAATAATAGGATTACTGCAGTGACTTCTGATGCTACATTCATTGTTTAAAGGGAAGGGAGAGTATCAAGAAGGCCCCATATTGAAGGCCCATAGTCTCCTTATGCCTAGGGCCAGCTTTGGTCTTCATGGCGCCAGGGTAGTGGAGTTCCCAACTGTGAGCTGTGTAGTCAGTGTTTATTGTTGGACTGCTGCTTGAAGGACAGTTAGGGTTGATGTAGATAATGCATTGTGTCAATCTAACTGTATCCATTGGCTCTGTGCTATTTCGGGACCTGGTGTTTGTCAGCATAAGAAGGTGCTTATGTCAATGGGAAACGTAAGCTGCCTTGCGTTGACCTACCTTTGTAACATAGATTGGGCCTTTCTAGCTATCTGGATGTTTACTTTGAAAAATTCAGAGATCGGAGTTTTGTATAACATTTTTATTCAAAAAATAACTTGAATTCAGTTATTTAAACATTCTGGAACTTCAGCTCTTGGGAAGACTTTAGGTTTACTTCCTTGTAGGCATGTGAATCGATATTGATAGTGAGAGCTTTCAGCAGCTGTGAACATTTCCATGGAATTGAGAAAGATTACATCATGCTTCTTGCTATTGAGGGTTTTATTTCTATCCTATGTAAATTTTTTCTTTCCTGTTCACCTGTTATTCTACCAGGTACTTGTAGCAAAATTAACATTCTCTTCTATGTGACGAGGTTGCTTCTGCAGTCGACAATTTTATGTAGCTTTATTTCTATAGTGATTAAGAATGTTAAAGGCAGCACAAAACATTGAGACTACTGAGATGTTCCATTTTTATATTACAAATATTTTATTTTTCCAACATAGTAAATGCTTTTGTCAATATTATAGCCTTTGGAACAGTTCACACACTTGAGGGCTGTATGATGTTTTCGACTCCACTAGGGCAGGTTGATTATCATAACCCACGTTTTCCAAGAAGGGAGTAAACTCATCAGAAGTGGGATAGGAAGACAGACAAGATTTTAGAAGAATGGTGATCATTTCCTCTTCTGTCCCTTGCCAAATAGATTGTACAACCCGTTAGTTCTATTTATTTAGATTTTTAAAAAATCAGTGTGAGATAGTGCCTGCTTGAATCTCTTGGGACCCTTGTCTTTATGGTACAAAACAATGATAAACCAAAACACAGTACCTTTCTGCCCCCTCACATGCCTTCTGTTCTCTGACTTGTGTGACTCTAACAGCTATGCTATGCTGTTCCAGACTGGAGCTCTGACAGTACACTTCTTTGCTGGATAAAATTTTACTCTCAGTTGCTTTGTCTGTGCTCTGCTTTCACAAATGGGCTTTGCAATGTGTCCAGGAGGTCAACGTATTTAGGCTATTCCAAAATAGAAGTTTTGTGGCTGGTGAAACTGTCTTCCAAAGAAAGGGATCCCCACTGACAGAACTTTGTTGGTAGCTCTTTTTGTACTTACGGGGGATATTCAGTCAAGACCTCTTCAGAGCTCCATTGCAACAGTATTGGATGGAGACATGTAGTTTTGAAGTCAATGGGAAACCAGTACACTTCTCAGAGCTTAGGTTGTGTGTTGACTTAAAAATAAAACAACTCACTCATTCCACTTAGGAACTGTTGCATTCTCCACTAACTTCAGCTTCTGACACTAGTTGAACATCGTTCTCAATAAGACGACTATTTGTTTTCTATACAGAGGTGACAGGAACAAATCACAATAAAAAGATCCACCTTAAAGAAGAGAAAGTTAAGTCTCTTGACCAGATATCATTAGCTGTTAAATTTGTTATTCTTGTTTTGTTGGGGGGGGGGGATGTATTTCTTGAAATTGCTTCCAGTTGTTTGAAACCAACTGGAATTTAAGTTGACCATTGACATATTGTGTCAGTTAATTTCCAAGCAATATCATAAAAGCGAATGGTAGCAATATAGTACTATAAAAATGGCTGTAGTGACTAGTAAAAGCTAAAGGTTTCAAATGAAAATTCTTTATGCACCTCTGACTACAATATTCTGAGGACCACATACTATTGTCAATCTGAAAAGGATGCTTTACTTTTCTATCCATTTTGCTTTTGTCATTTACTCAAGGCATGTCTGTACTGCTGGAGGCAAATTTACTGCCATCAGTTTGAAAGTCCTGGTTTGGTTGCGGGGTCTGCAAAGACCTGCTCAGTGACTTGGGAAGTCAGTCGCCTAAGTCTGCCTTCTCAAGTGACATTTCCCTTTGAATCAGTGCAGTGGAGCCACCAAGGTGAGTGGACGTTAGGAAGTCAAAGGGAGATAGGCAATTTAGTTTAAGTAACTTGCATATCTCCCTTCAGCTACTGCCAAAAATGGACTAAGGCTCAGACTCTTGTTGAACTAAAAGACAACTGTTATATTGCTTTCCTTTCTTTGTGCAGCTGTCAGCCCAGATGGTATTTTAATGGTGTCTCAGTATACGTACATTATCCTGTTAACTTCTTGTGATCCCAGTAAAAGTACAGAGACAAACTTGGCACTTCCTGTTCATGGCCTTAAACTTGTTCTGCCTCTTGGGAATTCACTTGGGGCCTAATCCATTGTGCCAATGGAGTCAGTGGGGAGACTGAATGACTTCAGTTGGTTTTGAATCAGATCCTAAGGGAGGAACACAACTCTTCCAAAACTAACTCTCATGTACTAGGAGTGAAAAAGACTCTTTGCTCAGAGGAAGTTTCTTAGTATTAGACAGGGTAATCAGACTGAGCATTCTGCAAGCTTTTATAAAAGTAATGGCTGTAAACTGCATATATCTGATGGAAACCATAGTGTCATATGAAGTTTAATGTCTTGGCATAACCGAGCTGGTACCGAACTCTGGAGGCTTGTATGGTCAGCCAGCAGCCTGATATGTAGATTGCTTCCCACAGTCTGGTCTGTCTCAGCCAAACTAATGTCCTTGCACTCATGGTTGGGTAGGCATACTCTGTAAAGACCTCTGCTTTCAGATGTGAAGAGAATATTTGTTAGCACAGATAGGTAAAAGGAGCCAAACTGCTCAAGCCTTTGCACAGAGAGAATGCTCTTATAGGGAGCTGTTACTACATGCTGATGTAGGACAAGATCCAAAAGGGTAGCTGTGCTAGTCTAGTTCAGCAAAACAAACAAGGAGTCCTGTTTCTTTGTTGCATGAGCTTTCATGGGAGAAAATCCCACTTTGCAAGACACTTTGAAGTGTTAAATAAATTTGTTAGTCTTAACAACTGCCACAGGATATCTTGCTTGTTTTAGTGTGATAGAATCATAGAATCCTAGGGTGGAAGGGATCTTATGAGGTCGTCTAGTCCAACCCCCTGCTAATGGCAGAACCATTCCCATTACGTCATCCCAACCAGATTTTGTCTAACTGGAGCTTGAATGTTTCCAAAGATGGAGATTCTACCCCCTCCTTACGTAACCTGTTCAAATGCTTTACCACCCTCCTATTGAAAAAGTTTTTCCTAATATCCAACCTCAACTGCGCCAGCTGCAAGTTGAAACCATTGCTCCTTGTTCTGTCCTCGTATCAGTTGAGTTACTTTCAGTTCACCATTCCTTCACATTCCAGGGCATTCAGGTTGACAGACAAACTAAGCAATGAAGGAAATCCAAGCAGGAAAGTAGAGTCTATAACAGGCCTTCTCAATCTTTTAAGGGTCGTGACATGGGTGGGAGGGTTCTTAGCCATGTGTGACAGACCAAGGGTCCACTGGCAGCTCCCTCCCCCTGGCAGCAACCTCTCTCTTTCCTCCAAACTCTCATCTCTCCTGTAACCCGGTAGCCTCCGAGTCTCTTTCTGCCCCGCACCCCCAGCAGCCACGAGTCGTCTTCTCCCCAAATCTCTTCTCTCTTCCACCCCAGAAGCTTCTGAGCCCTGCCCCCCATCTTTTCTCTCCAGCAGCCACTAAGTCTCTTTCCTCCAACCCCATTTTTCCCCCCAGCAATCACCAAGTCTCTTTCCCCCACCCCATTTTCCTTCTGGCAACATCCAGCCCCTGGCGGTCCCCCCCCCCCCTTTTCACCCTGGCTCTAGCCCCAGCTCTTGCAGCAGCCCCAGCTCTGGCCCCACTACCTGTCCCTGCGGCCCTCTATTCTCGTCATCCTGTAGCCCCACCACCCCTCCGCCTCAGCTCTGGCCTACTCCTTGCCCTGAGTGTTCTTTCTCAAGGCTTTTCAGATGCCCAATCAGAAAAATCACTGTAGGTTCTGTCTCTCCTCCCCTTTAATTTTCAGATTACTAAAAAGTGGTGGTGGTTCTCAGATTCATGGCTTTCTTGGAAGGCTCTTTACTTGGGTTTCAAAGCTTTAATTTTTCTTAGAATATTTTTCTGTTCCGACCCACTGAAATTGCTTCCTCTGGAGTAAGTTTTCTAGTAGCTATAATGTCAGATGTATAGATAGCTGAGTCCTGGCATGTTTGTGAGAAGTAGAACTAATTGGGAAAGAATCACTGCTCAAAAGGCTTGTAACCATATTAGCCTTGTGTACTGATGTAATTAACAAAAAATTGAATGTTTTGCTTTAGCACAGTGGCTCCATCTGCTTGCCTCTACAGCTTGTGTGCAATTGAGTTTTCAATAGTATTTTTAATGTAGGAGAGGTCTTTTCTTTTTGTAAAAGCCACTTCCATAAGTACGGCAGATTGATGCTCTGCTCTCCTTATAGAACGGTGTTTCTCAGCTTTTCCAGACTACTGTGCCTCTTTGAAGGAGTCTGATTTGTCTTGAGTACTCTGTTTCAACTTACTTAAAAGCTTTCTTGCAGACATAAAAACACAAGTGTCACAGCATCCTGTTACTGAAAAATTGTTTACTTTGTTATTTTTACCATGTAATAATAAAAATCAGTTGGAATATAAATACTTTTACCTTTCAGTATATAGGGGAATAAAAATAAATCAGTGTATGGAATTTTGGCTTGTTCTGACTTCACTAGTATTTTTTAATGTAGTCTGGTGTAAAATTATGCAAATATTTAGATGTGTTGATGTACCCTCTGAAAGACTCTGCATACACCCTGGGGTATATATGCCCATCATTGAGGCTCCTTGTTTTGTTATGCTTTCTTACCTAGAGGGCGGCCTCAAGCTTTCATTTAAAAAAAAAAAAATTATACTGGGTTTTCATATAGCCACAAGGGGGCAAAGTAACTTCATTTATGATTTGTTAGTTGTGGACAAGTTTATTGCTTATAAATGTTTTCCTCATGATTTGGGTTTTAAAATGTGTAAGGGAGAAATCTGTATGGCATGAACTTGAATGGAAGGAATCTTACATTGGAGTAATAAATGTAGTTCTGGTACTGGCAGATCTGGTATAATGAGAGATTTATGATCCAGATAGCTTTCCTCATGTTGAATACTTTAAATTAGTTTAAAGGATACAAGTTTTCTGTAGACTTGCAAATCTTGTTGGCTATTAAAACTAACTAATGTAGTGCTAGATCTATCTTAAATAATCAAAATCATTACCATTAGAGTCAGAGCTGTCCATCTTGGTTAAGACAAGAATTTTTCTAAAAGGTGAAACAGTTTTTTCTCACCATGCTCTCTGAAAGGTAAGTCAGGCTGGTTCATTGGTTGGTGGGTTTGTTTGTTAAACCAAAGTTTATTTTAAAAAAATAAGGTTTTGCTAGCTGCATAGAACCCCTCCTCAGATTGCTGGAGTCCTTAAAGGGCGGAGAGTGGAAACAATCTCTCATGAAGTCTGAACCCTCAAATGACCTTGCATGGCAGGCACAAGCAGGACAGCCCTTTGTGGGGGGGGGGGGTCACCATTAAGATCCTGAAAGTTTGCAATTTGTGTTCAGAAATTAGATCTGACCTGTTCCAAGTCTGAAATAATATAGACAAGGGTTCTTAATGGCAAATATCCTGTATATTGTTAATGACTGTCATATAATGTTAAAATTCTAAAAACTGTCTGCATTATAAAAGGTTAATGTGGACAGAGACATTTTGTGAAATGATCTTTAAATGCTAAGTCATTGTTTAAGCAATTCAAGCTTTTAAAAACATTTGTGATCTACATACCTCTAAAATATCATATGACATTTTAACAGAAGCTTCCATGATTTTGTGTTTTTCCTCAGAGTCACAGAATTTCTCCATAACGGTAACTTTACATATACATGAAATCTTCTTTCCTTATTTTTCCCCCAAGTGTTTATAAAACTTTCTTTGGAAAAATTGTACTTGGGCTTTCCTCTCACATGTTCAATTAATCTTTCACATGTACAATAATCCTCTTATGTCACGAGTTACATTTAAAACTTTAAATACTTGTTTTTAAACATGAAATAGGTTCACTTTAACAATGGTTTGTAACATTTATGTATTTAGTCAAAATCATTTTTCAGGCAGAGTCTGTTGCAATTCAGTAATTTAAGATTTAAATATTTTATTCAATAAGATGCCTGTCTACATACATATTTCCACACCAGGAATAAATATTTTAAGGGATTTTTTTTTATTAAATCTCCATTATTTGCATTTTGTTTTCACACCCATTTGCACAATTTTCCCTGTTCTACTTGTTCATGAAATGGCACTGACTTCTCATCTTAAGATCAAGTTAGGAGTTTTCATAAACCAAACCTCCATAGCTGCCTTTCTCAAAATAATTTGAATTGCATAAGTTTTTAATCTAACTGGAAGATTGAGGCCTCAAGTAAAATTTTTAGAAGCTTAAAGTTCCATTTTCAAAAGTGATTTAAGCACTCAGGATTTCGAATCTTATTCAGTCATTGAGACTAGACTCCTAAGTCATTTAAGTGCTTTGGGGAGCTTTATCTATAATGTTTTTTATAATTATAAAAAATCATAATAAAGAACCATGTGTGTTACAAGCCTAATTCTGTGTAAAGCACCTTCGCATTGTGTATGTACACGTGCTGGAAAATTTTTAAGCTGCAAAAGAAAGAGATGAAACACATGGAATTAAGATGTTCAGAGTTCTGAAGACCAGCTCCTAATTACATATGTAGATACAATATTGTTATGGCACTCGTTGATTGTTTAGAGGGCACTGCTGTGCTGTTTCTCCCATTTTGTCAGAGCAATTCCTGTGCACCCCTGTTTCGATCAGGAAATTGAGTTAGGTGTTAAAAAATACCTTTTCCTGCTGCTTATTTTAAAGTATTAAATATAGAGACCCTAATACTTAACTATTGTGTTATGATTTGGAGTCTCTATTTATCAATGGATGGTGTCCCCAAAGTATGGGAATATTCATATTTTAAATGCTGTTGTTCGTTTGTCTTTTTCCAGCTCACCAGCTCAGTCAAGGTGTCCCAGTTACTCTTAATAGCTTGTTAGTCATGTCCAGAAAACCTCCATGGTAAAAGGACTCTGGAATAGAAGGATCTTCTAAATAGACTGTATGACATAAAACTGTTTGGCAGTGGCATTGTGAATATGTCACACTTCCAGCCTTGGAGATTACAAAGGCTCTGTTTAAAGAGGAAATATTTTTGAGGATCTGTGTTAGTTTTATAGCTAAGTCCTTGTAGTTCTCATGGTAGACTAAATAGAAATGGAATCCACTGTTTCTGGCAAGTGATTTCTAGCACTGCTCAGAATACCAGGACTTGTATACTTGTTTCAGAAATGCTCACTTCTTCCTCTTCATGCAGAAGGTTCAAGAAGATCAACAGAAAATGCCTTTATTTAATGTCTTGATCAAATAGCTTGTGAATATAATGTACAGTGTAAAGTAAATGGTGGGCACATTTCCTTAAGGCATATACTAAACAGATCATAAAATAGTGACAATGGGACAGAGAATTTACTTTAATAAAAGTGGTCTATTATCTTATATAAACATATAAAGTTACTGGCATTTTAATGGGCAGGCAACTGTCAAGGATGGAAAAAACATTTCTGGAGTTCATAGCTGTAGGGAAAAATGTATAATTTTGTTAATAGGTTAAATTGCAGAGGGACTTGGGTTCTTAGGAGGAAGAAGTAGAGAAGAAGCTTTGGTACTGCTAGGTTTTAAAGAATTAGTATTTGCAATAACAGTTTTGTTCAAATGGATGGTATTGAATCATCTGACTGCTTTGTTGTCTTGAGAGATACAGGCCTCTAGTTGAAGCAACTATTCTACTTAGTCAGGTTTTATACTAAGTTGCTAAGTTGGTGCATTGGAGCAATGGTATTCTAAATGTGTGGTATGAGGAATGTTAAATAAACTATATTTTTCATGTAGTTATTACAAAAAAGAGGGAGGAAAATTGTTTTTAGCCTCCAAGAGTAGATCAAGAAGCAAAGGGCTTACATTGCAGCAAAGGCAGTTTAGGTTGGACGTTAGGAAAAACTTTCTAACTTTCAGGGTAGATAAGCACTGGAATAAATTGCCTAAGGAGGCTGTGGAATATCCTCCATTGGGGATTTTTAAGAGTGGGTTAGAAAGAAACTTGTCAGGGATGGTCTCAAGATGATGCTTTTCTTGCCAAAAGTGCGGGGGACTGAGCAAGATGACCTCACGAGTCCCATCCAGTTCTATAATTTTGTGAACATGTGCATACACACACTGTCCAGCCTATCGACTGGGATCAGATAAATTAGTTAATAAATGTAATAATTGTATAGCGCTTTATAAAGATTATACTTGCATAAGTTTATTGCTTTCACTGTGTACATCTTTCTCTTTTCTCTTGGGTATAATAGGCACTTCCAGAACAGCATGCATATATATCTTGCATCTAATAAAAAGGGAAGAATCTCCACAGATAATATATTTTATAGCTGTATATAATCTGTTAATGCAATACTATTTGGTCTGTTAATATTTATGGAAAAATGTAATTGCACAGAGTGGGCCAGATCATCAGCTAGTATTACAGCACTGACTAAAAAGGAGTTGTGCTGATTTACACTGACCAAGGTTCTGATTGTACCTGTGAATATGTACTTTCTGATCCTGATCCCTCTGTTAACATTGAAATTTCATAAGGTTTCGGTTTAGCTGTGCTGTGCAGGAACACAGAAGAGCTAATACAGCTGTGGCCTCTGAATGAAATTTATGCCGTTTGATGTAACCAGCTTTACCACTTCTGTAGTTTTTTCCACTGAGAAACTACATTGTTGAAAAGGGTGTCTGATTTTGTTACCTGAGTCTATCTGAAACCGTAAGTAAGTGATGTCTGTACTGGAATGTGGACAGCTCTTTCAAGAAAAAAACAGTTTCTTGGAACATATCC
The DNA here is from genome assembly GCA_007922195.1 of Podocnemis expansa. Classification (NCBI taxonomy): domain Eukaryota; kingdom Metazoa; phylum Chordata; order Testudines; family Podocnemididae; genus Podocnemis; species Podocnemis expansa. Next base: position 12,212,376 of record ML682069.1, on the reverse strand, counting down.
TTAATTTAGGCAATGGCTAGGCTAGAGAGCTAACCATAGCTCAGATGTGCCGGTGTAGTTGGGGGCTGTAAGCTCTACAACAGTGGTTCCCAAGCTTTCCCAGGCTAGGGACGCCTTTTTTAAAATGAAAGAAGTTTGTGGAAGCGGCAGTGCCACGGTGGCGCAGAATGTGGACCCTGCAGTGCTGGCAGAGCCCCCGTCAGTGGGATCCAGGCCCCGCCAGCAGAATGCGGCCCCTGCCACTTCTGCTTGGCAATGGACCTGCCATGGCTATGGCCCCCTCTGTTTCTGCCCCCCCCGTCTTCCCCACCTGCTGGCCCATTCTCCAGTGCCCACCCCCCCGGGCCCCTTTTCCTACCCCCTTAGCTGGCTGGAGCTGCAGCCACCTAGCTCCCCCCCAGGCTACTTTCTCTGAATATGCTCAGGGTGGGAGTTTTAAAACTCCCTGCCTAGGGGAAGCTCTCTGCTAGTCGGGAGCCTGGATCTCCCTGGCAATCAGAGACCACCGATGGTGTCTGTCCCCAGCTTTCAAGCTGTCTGTGGCCCCCCAGGGGCTGTGGAGCCCAGGTTGGGAATCACTGCTCTACAGTGTAGCTGTCCTAAATCTATGAGAGACAGCTTAATTACTCCAGCCCCTGCAGCAGCCGTTCTCCCACTGACATAGCATTGTACACGTTGGTGCTTAGATACATGGGTAGCTCTTCCTAAAGAAGGAATATTTTGCTTTTGGTTTTAGTCTTTCAGTATTCAAACTTAGTAGCAGGCTGAACTGGACAATAGTCTTGATTGGTTTAATAGTAATTTTTGAAGTAGGTAATTTGGAGAGACTAATCTGAACATAGAAACAGAGGAGCAGTTAAATTAAGAGTCATCACGGTTGTCATGCCATGCTCTTCCTCTCTTAAGCAAGTGTTGAGATGGCAATCCAGAGCATCACAAGCACTCTCAGGCTTCATATGGTGCTCAGTAGTAACAATGACCATACCTGCAGATGGCCCTGTCACCATCTTTCTGGGATGATCACCCATAACCACTGCCACCAGGCTTGATGCCATGCCACCCTAATGGTCTTCTTAGGACCCGTGGGTAGGATCCCATCAATGTAACTCTTGGACTCCAATCTCTGCCCAGGAACCCTAAAAACACACCCCCTCAGCTATAGCTTATAGAGCTTTGGAACTGTCACAAGATGTCGTGGAGTAACATGAGAGCACTGCTGAGGAACAAGGGATCCTGTCCTCCTCCTCCAGATGAAGTCATCATGCCTTCTCCACCATCTCTTGGCAGATGACTTCTGTGTCTTCCAGGAGCTGGCAAAGAGAGTGATGGACACTATTCCAATAACCCTGGAAGAAGTCACAGATCTTCTTCCTCAAAGATTGCCCTTTTTATTAACAAGGCCACCTGAGACCCAGTGAGAACAGTCTGGCACACCCTAGCAGAGGTAGAACCAAGCTAGAAGTAAATGGACAAAAAGTCCTGTCTCCCTACCAAGCAATCTGAATTCCTCTTCTCCCACTCAACTCCATCATGGTGAATGCTATCAACTTCTCTGGCTGACACCACTAGTTAAGGGATACTTCTGTGACAGGGATTTGAAGCACCTAGACCTTTTTGGTAGGAAGGCATACTGCTTGGCTGTGCTTTAATTCTGTATTGCCAACTACCATTCCTTCAGTGTGAAATTTGATTAAACTATTCAAAACTGAGTGACTGTATTGAACAGTTGCAGGAGTCGCATCATGACCAATGTAAGGCCCTTATATAGGAAGGCCAGGTAGTGTCAAAGTCATTACTTCAACCTGCCCTTGACACAGCTGTCAGAATGACTAGGTCCATCTCTACAGCGATGGTGATGTGACATGCATCATGGCTCCATCTGTTCGGCTTTCCAGGAGAGTGACAGCTTACTGTTGAGGACCACTTTTATGGCAGCATAAAGCTCTTTGCAGAGAAGACTGATGCCTCCCTTCACATCTGGAAAGGCTACAGGGCAACTTTCCAGTCACTGGATATCTGTATGCTACCACAAAAGAAACTATTCCCAAATCCTAGCATAAACCACATGCATCTCGATATCAACCTCAAAACCACTGTGAGCCACAAACTTCCTTGGCCTGCAGACTTCTTTGTCTCAGCCTTCTGTGTCTAACCACTAGTTTTGACAGGTGGGTTGAGGTGCCTTTGTGCTACTCCCAACTGATACAGCCGACCAATGCTTTACTCCCCATTTGGCTACCAATTAACAACATTTCACAGTGCCTGGGAGTGCATAACATTAGACTGATAGGTTCTAGAGGTTGTTCAAACTTGGTGGTACTTCCATTTTGCCTCCTTATGACCTCCTCAACACCCTTCACCATCCCTTTTCAGGGACCTTTCTCACAAGTTTACTGTAACAAGAGGCAGATGACCACTTCCAGTTAGGAGCCATAGAACCAGTATCTCACCATCTGTGAGGCAAAGAGTTCTACGAATCTGTAGTAAAATCACTTCTGTAATTGTCCATCTTATACATATACTGTGGGCATTCTACCTTGAAAATACTGTATGATTCTAGAATTAAAATTCTTGGTGTCATATTTAATGGTGTATTCTCTGTAGGATCATGGAATCTTAAAAGATCTGTTCATGATAAATGGAACTGTTCTGATCCATTTGATGGTAAAAACTGAGTGTTGGAAACATTCTTTCAGAACATAGTGAAGCAAGTTGTCTCATTCAAAGACAAACCAGGGAAACTATCCTGAGAGTGCTAACCCTGGTCCCTTAGATTCTAGGTGTGTGATGGGGAAGGAATTGAAGACAAGCCAACTGGGGAAGAAGTCTATTCCCAAAAGTTATAAGTCGCAAGATGCACTTTCAGTGATCCCTGCTCATTCTGTTCATTTGTCCCTCATCAGTTTGTGTTAAGTTATTAAACAGCATCATTAGAAGTTTACAGGAAGTTATAGTAACTGATAGTTTTAAAAAGATTTTAAATAGTAGGTAGTTTGTCAACTTGTTCAGGCTGTATGTGACTTCTTATCTTTTGGGTCTGGATCTGCAAAGGCTTACACATCTATTTAACTTTGTTCATTTGAGTATGACCGTAGAGTTAAGTAGTTGCATAAGTCTTTGTAGGAGTGGAACTTTGAATTGCAGTTTGGATGGCTTTAGAGCTGTGTGGTGGCACAGGTAGTTTTCATGGCTAGTGAGTAAATTTTTCAAATATTGCATGTAAAGTAAGTCAACTTGTCTGTTGGGACTGGATGTCTCAGAGGATTATTACGACAGGTGAAGTGTTTTTCTGTAAGGTCACAGGTTCAAATCCAGATAAGTAGGGCCTGGAAGTGATTATCCTCTCAATGGCCCCTTAAAAAAAAAACATGTAGGAGACTTCAGTCTAGTTTATCCCTCCTTCCTATGCTTTTTTCCCCATTTTCAGCTGTTTGACAAAGTGGGATCTCTCCTACAAGAACTCATGCAATAAGTAAATTTGTTAGTCTTCAAAATTGCCACAACACTCCTTGTTCGTTTTGCTGAACTAGACTAACATGACTGCCTCTTTGGAATTTATCTACCTGTCTCAAACTTACAATCCCATTTGGCAGCATTGCTGACTTTCTTAGCAGATGGACCACAGACTTGAAGAGCATGGAGATGAAATGTTCATATGTAGAGGTATGCAGTATTTTTGTTGCCATGTCAGTCCTAAGATATTAGAGAGAGAAGGTGAGTGGGGTGATATCTTTAATTGGACCAATTTCAGTTGGTTGGAGACAAGCTTTTGAGCTTACATAGAGCTCTTGAGGTTTCGGTAGTATACTCAGTGGGTGACAACTCTATATGTCTGTATATAAAGATGGAACTGATTGTTTAGCACAAATAGTTACCTGATTTCAAGAGGCTGATGAGTTCCAAAGTGGTAGCTGTGTCAGTCTAGTTCAGCAAAACAAAGAGTTCTGCTGCACTTTTAAAGACTAACAAATTTATTTCATGGGCTTTCGTGGGAGAGAATCCCATTTTGTCATATGCTTGAAATGGGGAATTTACAAAACTTACAAGTGTTGGATAAAGTGGGATTCTCTCCCTTGAAAACTCATGTGATGATTAAACTTAGTCTTTAAAAGCACCGCAAGACTCCTTGTTTGTCTTGCTTCTGATGATGAGCTTGGAGAGATTGGGGTCTGAGGGGCAGGGGAGGGAGTTCAGGAAAGATTTCTTTCAGAATAGGGATGGATTGTAGGTTTTTTACATGTGTATGGGTTCCATTGTGGGGTGTTAAGTGATAACTAGAGGTGGTCAGAGAGGGTTTTCTGTATTGTATCAGGTTTTCTATGGATATTTGGATGGCCCATTTCATGAAATGATCTGCTTCTCTGGGGGATTGTTCTTGTTTGGTGAAGGCAGTTTAGAGTGTGTTCAGGTCTATACCCCAGACTTTCTCCTTGGAACATGTTCTGTGGTTTCTTAGTTCCTGGCTGTAACTGACCTACCTCTGTCTTCATTGAGGGTTTTTGTTTGTTTGTTTGTTTGTTTGTTTTTTTTTGGTTTTTGTTTTTGTATCCATTATTTATATGACTTATCTAAGTCACCTGTATGATGAAACAAACTTTCTAATGCATGCTCCTTCATCTGATTTTGATTTATTCTGAAGATTAGTGCCTGATATTTTTTTTTATATAATACAGTGACAAGTTTTTGGTTTTTAAATCAATACTGCTGCTTGAAATAAGATTCGATTTAAAGTGTCATGTCTTTCAGATTCAGTTTTTATTACTCTGGCAGGTATTGGCTTGTCTGACTGAATAAGTAAAGATAGACATGGGATCACAGCTAAATACAAGTTGTGAACTTTGCAATATCTGTTTTCTGTTGACCAATCTTCCTTTGCATTCTCTGTAATTAAGGATAGTCAGGGGAAAACATATTGTCTGTCCTTGTATGCTGCAGAAAATCACAATAGGTGTTAAAAATGTCAGGGTTATATTTCTGTGGCCTTTATTGAATGAAATTTTTCCACTGAAGTCAATGACGGAAGAACAATGAGTTGTTTTTAAAACTATAGTTTGAAGTGGAGCATGTTGTTTCTCTCTCTTGCTAACTGTCCAAAAATTTCAAGGACGTATTTTGTTTTTTCATGTGTAATTATTGTATATTCAGGTGTGTTTGTTTAAACACTAATGATGGAAGAAGCCCCAAAAAGGTAAACTGCATGATGGACACCAAGATTCTATAGTGTTGACTTTTTTTTCTTTTGTAATTCTAACTACAAGCGGCTCTTGTTTGGGCTCTGTCCGATACACTGTATCTCTAACTCACTAATGTTACTACTTTCTTTGCTGCATTCACTTTGTGATGTACTTGAAGTACACCTCTTATAATGTGTATTATATATTCTGTGTAGGGAGTGTGCAGAGAGATCTATTACAGCCTTTGAGTGGCAATTAACATAATTGTCTGAGATTTGTGTTAGATTTTCAGTATATTTAACTCTCCTGTTTCACCAGTCATCTGACAGCACGGAACCTGGTTAACTTTTGATGACATTTCTGGACACCTAAAAATAGAAAGAGACGGGGTCATATGACCCTATGATCTAAATAGAAAAGCCTCAGTGTAGGTTAATTCGTGTTGCAGTGTCCAAGCAACAAAAGTCCTTTTATATGTGACATTTAAATGCTACACTAAGCATGTGTTTAAGTTTTTGACACATTTTTAAGTTTTCTGGGGTGGGGGCAGTTGGTTTTAGTTTTTGTTTCTAGAGAACAGTGGTGGCCTTTAACTTGAAAAAAGTGATCACTAATAGGAAATGTCTAAACTATCATAGCTTTTTCAGCTGGCAGGGCAACAGTTTTTAATTTTAAACTTGAGCTTTAGTCAGTATTACATAGGCACCAGAGACAGAGAGAATGAAATGAATATTCAACTTTTTGCTGTTTTTAATGTTGTCTTTTTGTATGGCAGCCTTTACAGTGAAGCTTCAAAACCTTACTAATGCATTCTTATAATATCAGTAGTTTGTTTTTTGTTATTCCTTCGATAAGTCACTGAACAGCCATAGCTGTACCTTTTGTGAGTGGGAGACACTGGGAACAATTTGTCCTAAAATCCCTACATAGAATTGCTGCACTGAAGAATTGGATTCTGGTGTTAGCATCTTTATAATAGAGCATTTTCTCTCTGCCGGTACTGTGTACAATGAGCAGGAAAAAAGCAGAAACTGAAACACATTTAGAACTTCTTAAAAGGGTACAAATCTCTGACTGACTTTTCTTTTCTCCTTTCTCAAGAAAAGTCTGATTCCGGCACTGAGAAGGCATGAACGCCTGGGCTAATAGTGGGTTTAATAATCAAGAGGAATGATAACTTAACCTAAACTCTGATCTGATTATCCTTTCAATTATGAAACCCCAGGCAAGAGTTATTCATTCTTTCCATTGCTTGCAACAACAGCTGGTTCATGTATCTCCCTGGAGCAATCACTATTTCCATTAGGACAGATCTGTTTACTATCAGACTGAAGTGACATGGCTGAAGTGACAAGGAGGCTAACTGAAAACATTGCAAGATACTTACTTCTTCTACATCTTCAGATGGGTGAATGATGTTGCAGGTTGTTTTAGGTTAGAACTCATTCTGACTTAAAAAATCCAAACAAACCTTCCAAACCAATATTCCACAAACACATTTTTATTTTTTTTGTATTGTTGGATATTTTTACTAGCTGTGTATGTACTAAAATCAAACGCAATCTTTCCATTTTTCTTCCTCGCCTTGTCCCCTGAAAATAGCTTATATTAGCAAGTAGGCAATGTGATCTGCAAGCTTCTAGCATTTTGCACTATTACCTATGTGATTTAGGATCCTAAAGCAAACCTCAGAATTCCCACTCCATGAATGAAGGCAACCAAGCCTCCCGTGGACACTGGTCTTCCAAACAAAATGGGGTACTATTTGCATTAAACACTTATTGAGTTGCATGTAGAAATAATAGAAATGGAGCACCTCATTATAGGAGACATTGTAGAGCATACCAGACATTGTCAGTTTCCTCCCTTTTCAGATTTTGGAAAATCAGTTTAGTAAATAAATGTTCACAAGACTGGGTCTCAAATAGCAGGATTTTATTTAAAGTAAAAGTTAGTTCCTGTTCTTGTTCACATCTAGCCTTGTTTCAGGGGTCTCAAACACATGGCCCCTAAAGCTATTTCCTGTGGCCTGCAATGACACAATTGTTACCAATATTTGCACTATCGTTGTATGAAAAGGTGTCGGTGGTGCAGCCCTCAGGCTAGCATGCTAGTCTGAGGGCCCTGTACTAGTCCTCATGCGGCCCTTGTGGTAGTTTGAGTTTGAGACCCCTGCCTTATTTTGACAATCATTTTCCACTTTGTGGATAAGATTGATTGAAAATGGGACCAAACCAGTTATCAGAATAGGATTTAGCTCTACCCACTGGGGCAGCTCAGGACAGTCCTTTCTGCTTCAGATTTCTACAAAGCAGGGAGATGTGGTGTTGGCACAGGTGTGTGGGAAGACTTCCTCCTCAGTTTTCAGCCAATTTTATTTTTCTTTGTTTGGAAGTTGAAACCAAGCTTGCATTTTAGAAGGGATTTTTGCCTTTAGGAAAGAGTTTTCATTCCATATAGATAGCAGTCATACCTCATAGCAGCTCCCAGAATGATAGACAAACCAACAAAGGAAAAAAATAGAGACAGTGCCTTCTTTCTGGCGCTCTTCATAGAAAAAGACAGATCTCGTTCAAAGTATGCATAACTGAAAATTCTTTGGTGTCCCAAGTTCCAAATTATCTGTTAATGTGAAAAATCTTTCTTTAAGGATTTCACAGTCACTAAAGAAGGTAACCAGTTATGTTCTGATATTTATATTCTTCATGCTATGCTTTAAGAGGCATGACTTATAACACGATGGTGAGATATTTATAGCTAAAATCATGGAAAGCAGATATTCCGGCTAATAACAGTTGATGCCAATTTCCACATTCTCAAAGCTCTTTGGTAGTTTTTTTAAACACAAGTAGTGGTGAAGGCTCTAAGAAGAAATAGAATCTCCTGCTTTTTGTGCTTGATACCTTCCATCAATCATGGCCAAAATGTCTTTGTGCACTTCAGGTCTACTTTACCTAAGACAGACAGGAAAAGGTTATCACAATAGCTGTGCCTTTCAGAGAACACCCACGACCCTACTCTTCCGATCTGATCATGTTGGCTTCTCATGTTCAAATACCTTTTCTTAATCAAGTGGATCTGTTACTTCAGGGCAGGGCTGGATCAATGCATGGGCTATAGAGGCTGCAGTCCTAGGCCCTGGCCTGAAGAGGGACCCTAGACAGCAGCTGCTAAATCCCCTACTGACCCGGTCCCACAGGCAGTGGGGTGGAGGACATGGGCTCTGAGGCCAGCAGCCACGGCAGTCTAAAGCAGCGCTCCAGTCCTACGTCAGTGGTTAGCTGGCCTGCCCCGGGGGGGAGGGGGCAGGGCGGGCCAGCGTATGTCTGCTGCACTTCAGGAGTGGGGCTACTCCACATGCTAGCTGCCCTGGACCCTGGAGCAGAGTGGCCACAAGAGTGCTGTGGCCAGCTGCAGCTTCTGGCTCCAGGAACATGGCCTGCCCTGCCCCGGGGCCACTGTCCCCCTTAATCCGGCTCTGCATCAGGGCACTGCAACTTTGAGCCACGTGTGCGTTTTGGACTTTGAAAACAGAATAGAATAGAATCATAGGGTTGGAAGGGACCTCAATACTTAAAATCTAATTTTCACTGGGTTTATAACTAGAGCTGGGTAAATTTATTGGTGTTTGTGTTTTTATATATACACCTAGCTGAAAATTAAAAAAAAAAAAAAAAAAAAATCTGAAAAGCTCAGTTTGGTTCCAAAAATTCTTCTTTGGTCAGTTTCAGACAAGTCTGGTTTGGGTTCGACAAGCTATTTCATTCTGGTCATTTTTAAAAGACCTGGTTCTGAAAACTGTACTTGCTAAATAGGGCTTGGATAAAATTTAATGGGAACTCTGTCTTTAAAGTTTTTCTTAGTAGGAAAGACTTAAAGGCTAGGAAAAACAAAGCTTTTAGTTGGATAAAGAACCTGTTGCTTAATATCTCATGACAGTTCTGTGTTTCCATAATAAAAACACACAATCAAGAATAATCTGAAAGGGAAGGGTTATTTAGTATGCATGGCTAGTGCAAAGAATCAGGCTTGATTCCCAGCCCTGCAGCTGACTTAACTTGAGCAAGACTAAATAGGTGACGTAGACTGTTACCTTGAGCAAGTAACTATTATTTGCAATTGTCTGACTTTGGGGACCTTTGGTAACATTGTAAAAGCATTTGTGAGGACCTTCAGTACTATATAAAACACTTCTGTTCCCCTTCAAATTCACATATACTCTTTCTTCTGTGTGTAACAGTAAAGAATTAGAGTTTTAGCATTGGAGAACTATAGTTGGCAGATTTATAGAAAATTCTGATATGAGTTGCATTAAATAGCACAAAGCAGGACTGAATGAACTGGTTATATAGAGGCTTGAGGTTAGGGATCAAAAAAGTAATTGTTAAGGAAACAGGTAGATGATGTGTATTAAAATCATATGCAAAAAAAGTGGTATCTGATCAAATTAATGTCCAGCAGAACCCTGCACCAGCTGCAGTTTAACGTCTGGTAAGAGAAACTGTCAAAAGGTTTTATTAAGGCTATAAAAATAGTTAAAATTGGGTGTCTGTTTTTACATCTTTCCTGCTGTAAGCATAGCTGGGCAGTTTAATGCACAACAAGTTGCTTTATTTTTAGCATAATTGTCAGTTACTGAGTCTCAAAATAGACAGTTGGCTCTTTCCCATAGTTAACTAAGCAGCTTTTCTTGTGAGTTTTCCAGCCCGCTGTCTGTTGGGAAGAAAGAAAACTACGACTACTAGTCTTCCCTTTTTCTGTCTCTTCTCCCTCCCCACCCTGCTACATATTCCATTAACACTCATCATTCTTTTAACATGTTTCTATATTTATATTGATTGTCAGTTTTACTCCCCTGCCTTGCTGGTGTAATTTTAAGCCAAGAGGCAGCAGAGACTGGTCACTCTTTCCAGTTAAATTAGCTATTCAGATGGGTAAGGTGATCAGGGCCTCTGCATTCAGCTCTTTGGTTATTTTAATCACTGTACATAGACAGTGGTAGTCTTTTCTTTGAACAAGACATTATCATTGCAGTAGTGTAAAAAATTTTCTTAGAGAAGTACACTGGTTTATGGTATTAACAGCAGACAAACTGTAAGTCTGAGCAGCACTCTGAGAGAAACCACATATATTGCCTTACTAATCTGAGGAAAGGTTTCATGTTTGTAATTGCCATTAAGAGGATTTTTATGGCTACAGAATTAGGGGAAAAATTAATTTCAATCAGTTAAACCAGGAAATACCTGAAACTTAGGAAATTAAATCAATGTCAGTGTATATTTGATCTGCCACAATTGTGCTATTTTCTTTTTAGTTTTTTAGGCAAACTTAGACAACTTTACTCAGTTGACAAAAATAACCAGTCTAATTTTGGTAGCATCATTTGTATTCATCTTGATATATCACTTAATTGAACTCAAGTTCTTTGTTTTTATTATGTCTGTATGCAAGTAGAGAGAGAACTGTATGACTTGATTCCTCTGAATACATTCAGCAGAAGTGGTAATTCAGGGATAGATGAGATACAGTTTGGCACTTAAGTAAAGTCAGATTATGCTAAACATTTTGAACAGGCAAGGTTTTCCAACAGTGTGGAAACTGTTCGTGGGTATACCCAAAATATATGTAATTAGTTGGTTCTCCTTTTATTGTGTGGACATACCCCAGTGAGAGTTGCAAGATGTGTATCAAGAGACAAATACATTTCTGAAATTACTGAATCAAAAGACTTTTTTAGAAATAAAAAATGGAGGCTTGCTGAAACACACACACAAAATAAAAATTGTACTAGTATTCCTAACAGTGTGACCAGGACAAAAAATAAAGCAATATATAAACATACTTTTTGAAGGACCAAGCTGAGGGCGATCTCCAAAAATTAGTTAAAAGCAAAAAAACCTCTTTGTGTCTTTTCTTCCTCTGTCTCTCAAGTCTTTCAGAACTTACTTGTCCTTCACTTTCCCAAAAAGTTCTCTGCAGTAAGCACCAGCATGTGGTGTTCCACATGGGAAGAAGTGTCTGGTGTTTTATGTGTGCGATTGAATCCTGTAACGGAAAGTCTCCATGAGAGAGCCTACAAAACAAATGAATTGAGCCTTGATCCTGCAAACAGTTCTTTGGGATTACATGCAGAAGTCTTTGCAGGACTGGGGCTTGAGTAAATATACCAACTTGATCTCTACTGGTACACTTTCTGTGCCACCAAAGACAGCTTTGATTAGGGGGAAAGGGGAAATCACTGCCAGGGGAAGGAAGGCATTATTTCTACTTTCAGTGTAGCCCTCCCTTGAGCATTCCTCTAGTAAGGGTAACTTAAGTATCTGTCACGGACTTCATAAGCATCAGCCCTTGGAGGTTGTGAATCAGTGCTTTCCTCCCCACAGTTGTCTCGCAAAACCTCACTAGTGACCATTCATGTTTATGGGTACTCCAGCAGAGCAGAGTTCCCAGGAGTCTAGTGTCTCCATGTACCTGTGTAAAATTCTACCTTTGCGGACTACCAGTATGTCAGGGTCTGCACTGTCAAAAGCCATCAAGGAAAATTCAGCCATACATGCTTAGATGTGTCAATTCTGGCACGAAGCACTTATTTTAAATACCTAATTTTGCCATATCTCTTTAGACACTGAAGAAAGACATGTCTTATTTTAGCTAAACAAAAAGAAAAGACATTTGAAACAAATGAATTCCATGTCCTCATCAAAAGTAAACAAGTAAAATCAAATGTTTGTGAGACTGTTACTGTTAACAGAGTAGCTGAATAAATTTAGATGTCCTAATAACTTGTGCATAGATATGCTTCTGATAAATAGGTCTTGTCATTATACATTTATATAATGCTCATTTTTAACTGAGATGTCATGTTTTTAACAGTTGATTTAAATTGTAATGGTCTCAGACTTATTGTGATAATATGGTCTCATGCAGTTCAACAAGGACAAGTGCAAATCCTGCACTTGGGACATAAAAATCCCATGTACTGTTACAGGCTGGGGACCGATCAGCTAAGTAGCAGCACTGTAGAAGGGACTTGGAGGTTATGGGGGATGGCAAACTGGATATGAGTCAGCAATGTGCTCGTTTTCAAAAAGACCAAAGGCATATTGGGCTGCATCAGCAGGAGTGTTACCAGCAGATCGAGGGATGTGATTATTCCCCTCTTTGCCACTGGTGCGGCTCATCTGGAAAACTTTGTCCAGCTTTGGGTTCCGACCCACAGAAAGGATGTGGACGAATTAGAAGAAGTCCAGTAGAGAGGAACGAAAATGATTAGGGGTTGGGACACATGACTTACAAGGAGAGACTGAAGGAACTAGGCTTATCTAGCCTGCAGAAGAGAAGACTGAGGGGGGACTTGAAGGGCTGCTCCAAAGAGGAGGCAGCTAGACTGTTCTCAGTGGTGACAGAGGACAGAACAAGGAGCAGTGGTTTCAAGCTGCAGCTGGGACAGTTGAGGTTGGATATTAGGAAAATCTTTCTCACTAGGATGGTGGCGAAGCATTGGAATGGGTTACCTAGGGAGGTGGTAGAATCTCCATCTTTGGAAACATTTAAGGCCTGGTTAGACAAAATCCTGGCTCGGGCTGACTTACTGGGAGTGGTCCTGCTTTTAGCAGGGTGTTGGACTAGATGACCTCATGAAATCCCTTCCAACCTGATGAATCTATGATTAAATTATACTTCTTTTTAGCCAGATACTTCTGAAACTGTTCAGTTCTCTGCCAAAAAGAGCAAGTTGGAAACATAATTCATTTAATTATTTTTTGCTACTAGTATACATTATCAAGTCCATATTGAGAATCCTGCCTTTAAGCAGCTTTCACTGTTCAGGGTATAATCTTAGAATTTTCTTGTTTGAAATACCCTGTCAGCCCCTGAGCAGTGGTCCAAACAATACTTTGTCTAGACAGTCAATTTAGAGGCACATTAAATTTAAAAAAAAAAAATTGTGTTGTGATGAGAATTTAATAGTTCTAGGACAGTTTTTAAGTCCTTTAACCACTCTTCCATGTGAAAAATTGTAATAGTCTGAAGTAATGGATGAAATCCCGCCTTAGCTGTAAGATTCCCCTACTTCGAAAGCAGGCTGTCACAACTCTCTCTGGGAATAGACACCAGTCTGTTCATTAGTCCCAACCTGCTCCTAAATAAACCATGTTTAGGTAGCATCAGTGTTGCTGTTCCTTATGCTGGATCTCCTAGCCACATTCCATGTATATATTTTATGTCTTCACCCCTTCCTGGGGCTGGAGAGTTTCACAGCCTGGTTGCCTCCGCATTTTTGAGCTTTTTACACACTCCTTCAGAGTCCCACTTTGCTGTAGGTGTTTTGAGGTTTCTCTGTTAACCGCTACATCAACTATGTGGCAGGGAGGTAAGGAATACAGACTTAAGAAAGGATTCCTTCTCTGAGAGTGAAGCTGGGTCAGAGTTTATAGGGTAGGCAGACCCTTCCTGCGTGGGTACAGGTCCCACCCTTCCTTTTTTCCCACCCAAAGTCTTCTCTTCCACTAGGTATTGATGTACTGGTTCCAAGACAGAAAAGCAGTCATCTAAAATTCTGGCCTTGTTGCCTTTGGGCATGTCTACACTGTACCTGGGAATAAGCTTCCCAGCCCAAGTAGCAAACTTGCACTAGCAAGGCTTGAGCAAATGCACTGAAAATAAGTGTGAATTGCTGTGCAGCTCAAGCTTTCATCAAAGGGATCAGGTGGGTTTGAGATCCTGAGCTGGGACCACTAGTGTTAGCCTGCTAGCATGAGTAAGTCTATGCAGGCAGGGAGACCTCAGTGCTTCAGACTGAGTAATTCCAGGCTCCTGCTGCCCTCTTTCAGCTTTTCTGTAGAGTTATTCAGAGTTGTTCTTCCTGGGATAGAAAACCCATTGTTTTAGGAGGGAAGAGTTATTAAATGCTGATGTCTCTTGTTACCCTTCTTTGAGGAGTCCTGCCCCTCATAATGAAAAGTACTTTGTGTAGAATGGATCAGTTTTGTCAGGACCAGATGCATTTCAGCATGAAACCTGATGTCTTCATCAACGTGGTTACAGTATATAATGAAGGTCACAATAACATTTACCGTTAAAACTGTCACTCATAAAGTAGAAATAGAGTTTAGTGTGGTATGCATCTCCCTTCTGCCCCCCTCCACAGCTGTGACACAGACCTTATCACCCAGCTTGCTTTTGAACATCATTGTCCTGGAAAAAATTGAGAAGCATAATTGTGTGTGAGAATCACAATAAAAGACTGGAAAACAAAATTCACTTTCATGAAAATTTAGGGAAGAGAAAGCTACAAAACCCTTAAATTACACAGTTTGAGTGTCAACTTTTGAACTGAGTTATTGTTTAGAGTATCTTTAATTATAGGAATATTTTTATCCTTAAATGTACAGTATTGTGTACTTCACAACCTGTCATGCACCTATTTAGGTAGTGTCTTTTTAAAAAGATAATTTGCAAGTCCATACTTACCTGCAAGAATTTAATATGATCAGTTTTCATGTTTGTACAGCGGCGTAGATTTACAGACTTCAAACAATAATAGCCCCTTGTCTAGACAGAGTAGTTTATGGTCAAGGGCTTGAGCTTGCTCCCACTTGAGGCAAGTTATAGTATTGATTGTAATTATGAGCAGTATTAGTCACTGAATAAATAGTAGTGACATCACAACAGGAGATGGCCTGTAAGAGTAAAATAAATATAGAAAAGATTTGGTATAAATAAAAAAACAACTATGTGAGAAATGTAACTATAAGTTTGAAAGACCATAGTGAAAATTTTTATTTACAAAATTTGTGCTTCTTTCTGCCCCCTCAACCCCCATAGCAGTATTTATTTCAGGTTATGTCAATACGTGACTTCATGAAACTATAAAAATATTAATAGATTAAATTGTTTAAAAAGGCAATTCTTCCTTTGTTTTCAAGAGGAAAAAACTATTTTCAGAAGTGGCAGTCAGAAACTAAACAAAGAATGTGTCCTGTTTTACATAATTTACAGACTTTATGAAAAAGTTTTCCAGGTAGTCAGGAAAGTAGAATATGGCTGTGAACCATTTATGGAAAACCCCATGGAATGAATTAGTCAGAAGAAATATTTGAATGACCCACTCCAGCTTCTGCTATCAGGAAATAGTGTGACTTTCCATGGTTTTATTCAAATCATACAGCATAGTAAGAAAAGGCTGCTCTTAAGGTTGCAAGCAGTTATGAGCAAGCTGAGGAGACTCCAATTGTTAAGTTTTCCAAAACTGGTTGTTTGAAATGAAGGTCCCGGTTTAATCTCAGCTGAAATCGGGGGGGGGGGGTGTATTTGTTTTTGCAGTTTGGGCTTGTTTTGTTGTTTTGTTTATGGACAAAAATGGGCCCTTTTGGATTATGCCAGTGGCCAAATTTGTAATGACCGCTCTCTGGAGACATGAAAAGTCTTCTGAGCATGCTTAATAGGCATATAAAACTTGTAGAAGAAAGTAAACATGTCTGCATCATTACTCATTATAGTGCATTTTCTACCCTTCCTGGGTGAGTGGGCTGTAGCTTTTTAGCTATTGCTCAGTCAGTCTATGTGACAGAGAGTACATGTTCAGCTGAAAACTAACCAAGCACATTTCTCAAATCTTCCTTTGAAATCCTGCTCGGGATCAGTAATAGATGTCTATTTTACATTGTGGCTTCTGTGATCTGTGGTCTCTCCAGTAATGTTCAATATGTTTTTTAGTTCTCAGATTATACTCAGAAAGAGAAATGTCTCTATTTACCAGTGTTCTTTTTGTAGTTGTTGGTCCCAGTATTTTAGAGAGATGAGATGGGTAAGGCAATATTTTTTATTGAACTATGTTCTATAGTGAAAGAGACAAACTGTCGTGCTTACACAGAGCTCTCCCTGAGGTGGGGCCTCGTTCACATTAGCACTAAAGCCAACAACAATTTTGTCATTAAGGGGTACAATAAAAACACTCCCCAGAGCAGTATAAGTTTTGCCAACATAAGTGCTTGTGTAGTTGATACGCCAACAGGAGGGTGCTCTTGCAGCAACGTAAAAGTACCTAAACAAGCTGCAGTAAACTGTGTTGGCAAGAGGCATCTGACTAAGTGGTCTGCAGCCCACAAAAGCTTAAGCCTGAAGAAATTTTTTAGGCTTTAAGGTGCTACAGGACTCTTGTTGTTTTTGTGTTGACAAGAGAATGTCTCCCATTGACATAGCACTGTCCACACAAGTGTTTATGCTAGTGCAGTTTTTTTCAGGAGCGGGGGTGTTTTTTCACACTTCTGGGTGACAAGTTATGCTGATTTAAACACTAATGTAGACAACACCTCACATGAGGAAAAGATCTATGCAAGTTCGAAAATTTGTCTCTTTCACCAACAGACATCGGTCCAATAAAAGATACCCCTCCATCCACCTCAATTCTGTTTGCCAAGGCATATCACAAAATAAATGGACTCACTGCTGCCATAACAACACAGAATTGTAGAAAACTTTTTCTAGTGAAATAGGAATAGAAATATCAGGAGTGTATTCCTTCACAGAGGTGTAAAAGTGTTGGTTTAGCTGTTTTTTATTTCAACTGCACGTCTGTGTTTCACCCTTCAGACCAAAATTTAGTCCTGAGGTTGTACAATTGAAATTACAAAAAATACAAGTTAAGGTTTCTGCATCAATTTGCCATAGTCTATACATTTTGATACACACTTAAGTAAAAAGATTTTCTTAATGGACCAAAACCAAGTTAGGAAGCGTGATTGTATCACGGCTTTTTATAAAATTGGCTAACTGAAGGTTGGTTTGTTTTGTGTGTTATGGAGTTGTTGTTTTTTTTTAAACTGGTACTTTTTTAGGCCAGCAAGTGATCAAGCCTTTCTTATGGTTGAATATTAGTTGTGGAACTCGCTTCTCCCCCATCTCCATCCCCTTTTTAAAATTCACAAAACAAATGTATTGCGGATAACTTTGCTTTATTAAGTGCTTGTATCTCCACTACTGTATTATCTTCCATTTTAGTGTGTCTCTGGTAAATCACCTGCTGTTTAGGATTTCCCCATGTACAAGCAACCTCTGCTTTGCCAGGTGGGTGCCTTCTCAGCCCATGGTTCTAAGGGTCTTTTATGCAGTGTTTTTGCAGTCCGCTTTCCTGAGTGGTAGGTCCCAAGGCTGGCACCACTCTTGTAAATGTCTTGTGGCCTAAAAGGCCTTGTGTCATGGACATAGTCCATTTGTCCCTAGAAAGCAACCTTTTTTCTAGTTGGTTCTGGCTTTTTCAGCACTAGTCTTTGGCTTGTGTCTCAATATCCTAACCCCAACAATCTAGCAAGTTAGTTATTTCTCTTTTTTCCCTTGTTTGGAGTGAAATGGGGAAGAGAATCTGATAATCACTGCAGACACTTCAAATCCAAAATTTTTATGCTGCTTTTTCTGTAATAGTTGACATTGATTAGTTCATATTTAAAAAAAACAAACAAACTTAAGCCTACAAAACATTTTCAGTACTTAAAAGCCATCCCGCAACAACAAACACCAACCCAGTGGAACTGATAAAGCTATTGGAATCAGATCCTTAAGAGATTTTTCTTTTGGAGAGGTGTTTGAATATGGGGTCACCACTCAAAAGTACACTAGATGACACCACCTTTTTTTAAGGCCACTTTGTAGAGTCTTTTTTAGAATTAAGTAGTGCCTCTAAAAAAAATCATCCCATGAAGGGAGGGTGAAATGTAGTGCTGCAAACTCTTTATAATTCTCCTTTTTAAATCTGTGCAGAGTATGCCTTTGACTTTAACACTTGTCCCTTTTTTTCCTAATGACATTTCTCTGCTTGAAAAAGCTGAATCAAGACTATGGGTTCTTTTCCCATTACAAAAGGTAATTTGACTTCAGCCTTCCCAGGGTTTGAACCTAACAACTGTTCTGATTTGCTGTTACTGTATGACCTGATTCTATGTTTTATACTCCCTTGCGTTTATTTTCATTCCATTCTGTAAGTTCACCCATCTTCGAAGCATCTGACCAAGTGGAATTATTTCCCACGAAAGCTGATGCGAAAAATAAATCTTTAATAAGTCTTTAAGTGCCACACAACTCCTTGGTTGTTTTTGTTTTGTTTTTTGCTGGACTAGACTAACACGGCTGCCCCTTTGGAAATTCACATCTCTACCCATACATGATGGTGCAGGAAACATGGTATCATAGTAATCATGTAGAATGTTATGAGCATTTGTAAAGGAACTTTGCATGGCATAATTGGCATCAAATCATACAATCACAGTGCAAAAATGAACAGGAAAATTACACAGATCATAATCTGGGGGTGCACAGATGTATTAGAGAGGATCGGTGATGTTTGAGTTGCTAGGGACAGCTTTGTCTGTAGTTGAGACCCACTTTACCCAAAGCACTGCTGTTTCCTGAGCTGGGAAGTAACAGTTCCTAATGACAAATCTGGGAAGGTACAGTATAGTGTTGAAATCCACTTACTAGGAGATATGGAATTACTCACCAGTGCTTGTGAAGATGTACATAGCATTTGTATAGCTTCTTCTCCTGGAGTAATTTCACTTTTATGTATGGACAGCAACACTTAAACCCTGTCTGTTGGTACACTGGCCTGATTCACCTGGAGTGAACTAAATGCTGGTTTTTTCCACAGAAAATATTAGTTCTAATACACCAATTTCACTTGTTTCTTTGTTCTAATGCTGCTTCTGTTTCTTCATTAAAAAAAATAAAATAAAAAAAGAAAAATTGTGTGTCTTTTATTAAAGTCACTACTAAGACACAAATTCTGTATATCTTTTTCCGCTAGAAAACACAGTTCTGTTAGTATGGAGAAGAATTTAATGTTTGGAAATGTATGTAGTCATGGGTTTTCTAGTAAATATGTCATATGAAGAATACTTATTAAAATAATGCTTCATGTAAGTGTGTAATACCATTAACTTGGATTTATTGTGGCTATTTTAAGGAAATACTTTCCAGAAAAGAGGAAATATATTGTTGAAGAAACTTTTTAATGTAAAAAGGTATTTGCCACATTAAAAAGCAGTTCAGTAAATGTGTCTAGCTGGTTACTCAAAAATTTTCTGCAATGGAATTTCCAAATTACCACTCTAATATTATCGGTCAGTGAGCAGGAATTTAATGTTTAATGCTTGGAAATGTAAGTCATGGATTTTCCAAGGAAGGAATTAAGTGCTGTAGATATTATTTTCTGCTGACTGAATGTGTTAGTTTTCCAGCTAATGGTCAACCATTCTGTAAATAGACTTCTATGATAAAACACAGCTTTTTATACTCTGTTTGAATACATAAAAACCATAGATGTAAGTATGAATAATATATTTATTGTTATGCTTTATTGTAAAAACATTTTCTTTAAAGAGAGTCTATTCAACATAAACAGTTTAAAAACAAAAAAACCCTCCAGCAATGTTTCCAGGAAGGAAAGAACTTAATTCAATACAGTTAAAAAAGGAAATTAAAGCATTGTCAGAGCACTGTTTGATTCTTTTACCCTCACTGGATTGATTACAGGATAAATAGTTATACAGTAGCTCTCTGTAGAACAAGAACCAAATTCTGCCCTTGGGTGTATGAGTCCGTCAAAGTTTGGACTTTTTATATCAAACTCAATATATTATTAAAGTAAATGTGATTTATTAAAAAGTATTCTATTGTGGAATTGTTCATCATGTTTTTTAAACTAAGAGCAGTAGAGGTAGGTAGCCTTTTATGGATTTTTTTTTTGTCAATCTTGTGACAGACTTTTGAATCAGGGGAAAAAAAAAACAGTTAGCAAGTGAGTAAGCATTTGCTAGAGCCAGGTGGTTTTCCAGCTCAGGTGCTTTTAATAGAACCACTTAATCTTTCAGTAAGGGGAGCAAAGACAAATATGGGACCTCAAGTGTTACTGACGACACAATAGGTATAGTTGCCTCACAACCTATGTGGCCTCACATACATTAAGAAGGGGTGGTAATGAAATAGTATTTCATACTGCTGCACAAGAAATTGGTGCACAGTGAACAGCTACTCCAAACCAACCCTCTACAATCTTTCAGAGAAGAAAACAGAACCCCTCCAAAGCAGTCCTGTCCATGGCAGGCAGACACCTTATTAACACAGCCCTATTACGGATGGCATCAGTGGTTGATAACAGGTCTTAAGGAATCACCATGGAAACCTGGTTTCAAAGGGGCAGCTATGTTAGGCTAGATCAGTAAAACAAACCAGGAGTCCTGTGGCACTTAAAGACTAACAAATTTATTTATCACATGAGTTTTCATGGGAAACCTGCTCATATTCCATTACTTGAAGATCATCCAGATGATAACAGTTTTAAGTAATCAGTGGATTTCAGATGATACCAAAGACTTTTTTCATAATCCCAGAGAGAAGCATTTAGGGTGTTTTTGTCAAAAGACTGAGTCTTGGGGTAAAGGCCTCAAGAGCACTGTTTTGAGTCAGGTCAGTACTTTGCCGTTATGTTTAGAAAACAAATAGCGCAAAAAACCTTGTCTTTCTTCTTCAGCAATGGCAGGTACCTTTGTGCTTTATTTCTTTATCCTTGAGGGGAATGAATTTAAAGCAGTTTCTCCAACAGTGGTTTCAGAGCTGTCTTTTATAGAATCTGATAACAGTTTTCCCAAGGAGACTGAAGAAGACATCAAAAAGGTCCTTCACCCCAGTGAAAGCAAAAATAAGCCTTGACTTGAAACTCTAAAAGGCAATTGATCAAAATTATATTGAGCCAGAAACAAGATTGAGTATGTACAAACTATGTTAATGGAGGGGGAAAAAATCACTTTTTTGGTTAGTGTGTGTATGAGATTCTTGTTACCCACAAGGGCACCCCACCTCTTCTCAGTCTGTAGGGCTTCAGGTGTAACCCAGTTAATTTAAGCACACTTACCCTTTCCCCACCCATACAGCTCTGAGAGAAAGACACGTGTACCCAATTCACAGGCTAGGGCTCAGGGTCATCCATTCCCAATCCATAGGATTCCAGGTGAAACCAGCTTGGTTAACATCCACATCCTTTAATTTGCAGGGCTCCAGGCACATAATGCTGTGGGTTGTAGGATCTTTTACTAGTGAGAGAGACTTGCACAGTAATAATCTTAATCTGTACTTATTACGAAACACAGTACTCATCCTAAGCATGCTATTCTATGCTTACTAGTCCTGATCAGGCGAGCGGACTTTCCCTGTTGGACAGGCAAGGTCAGTCGTGTCTGGATTCTGGTTACTGTATGTTTTGGTGACACAGAGAATTCTGGTGGTGGATGATGATTCTTTCTTTGGGTGTTTCCTCCTTGTTTCACTTTCTTCTTCCTGCTGCTCTTTCTGACTCCAGTTTTCATAGTGAAACTTGAGTAATACTTAGCTATACCTTTATCCGATCATATTACAAAATAGTTCTTTGACCTATCCTCACGTTTTGGGAAATAATTCTTTAACCAGTCATCATACCTGACCATCTTAATTGATCACACTTAGTTCCAAAGGGGTAGTCGTGTTACTCTAGTTCAGCAAAACAAGCAAGGACTCCTGTGGGTTGAAGTGGGATTTTCTCCCATGAAAGCTCATGCAGTAAATATTTTTTTTTAGTCTTTAAGTGCTACAGGACTCCTTGATCACACTTAGTTATTGTAAGTTCCAGAAGGATAGCTGTGTTAGTCTGTATATAGCAAAAACATCTGACAGAGAGTTGCAAGCAGTGAAAACTTATGCCTTAAGAAATTTGTTATTCTTTAAGATGCAACAGGAATCTTGTTTATCATAGTTATGTAACAGACAAACAAACAAAAAATAAGACAAGTCATTCAGATACACAATAGTAAAGTGAGTACCATGAAGACAAAACAATAAGAAATGTAGATTTTATAACCACAGCTATTGATAAGCCATGCCTTTCCAGACAGAATGCTGTCAAACAAAGTATTCTTAAAGAGTTGTTTATTTGGTGGTGTTAAAAACTATTAGGATTGCATCACCTTCTTAACAGCCTGATATTACTTTATTTTGAAGTAGCTTTAAGAATGTGAAAATGGGACAGCATGCTACTTAGCTCATGGCTGCTGTCTCTCAAATGACTGTTATTGCTTAGCCCAAGAACTAAAGACCAGAATTCAGACCTTACTTTCTGCAATATAATCATTAGACCATTCATGATGATGTTTGCTTAGATTTTTGTTTGCAATTCTAGGTAAATACAGTGGGGAAGCTGATTGATTCTTTTCATTCATTCTCTCTTGTATGAAATGTATATGCTATCTCTTCCATTTATCTTTTTTTAGAATGAAAATTATATGTAAGATAAGAATTCTTGGCTTTTTCACATGATTTTTCCAGAAGCCACTGACTGATGTTGAACTGTTCAAGAGACAGTATGAGTGAGGTAATACCTGTTGTTGGACCCACTTCTCTTGGTGAGAGCCAAGCTTACACAGAGCTCATCTTCAGGTCTTTGTATAAGCTCAACAGCTTGTCTCACTCACCAACAGAAGTTGTGCCAATAAAAAATGTTACCTCACTTGCTTCTCTCATACCCTGAAACCAGCAACTGTTACAACAACAATGGAATATTTTATAGACATCAACATTTTGATGTTTTACAGTCCAAGTATAATAAAGACTAGTAGGTACTTGCTTAACAAATACACAAGTGCCAAAACTTTTCCACATTTCTCAGTAAATATTTAATAGAACAGAATGCTCTCTAGAGCTGACACTGAGACTTGGTTTGTACAATTTACTACAGTACATATTTAAGATCTTTTAGTTACATAACAGCTTGGGCTGTCATTCTACCCTCTCTCCTGTTCAGTCTAGATTTCAAGTACCCTCCCTGTTTTCTTTAATAGCTTTCTCTGATGTATTTTTATAAAGTATAATTTAAAACTACCCATTAGAGTAAATGAACAAACTATATTTCAAGTAATATTGAACTGTAAACACAGCACAAATCCTTTGGGCTCTTATGCATGGGGGGTGCAAAAGGTCTAGGTCCAAAATTCTTGTGTGCTGGGGAAGTTCACTCATTTTGGACTCAGTCTGTAATAACACATCAGAGGCCTTTAAGGGGTAAGACAGATGGTTTCTGGGCCTACGTTTGACTATCGGATACACAACAGTATGTAAAAAAAGCAAGGAGTCTTGTGGCACTTAAAGACTAACAGATTTATTTATCTCATGAGCTTTCGTGGGAGAAATTTTCTTCCACGAAAGCTCATGCGATAAATAAATGTTAGTCTTTAAGTGGCACAAGATTCCTTGCTTTTTTTGCTTTACTAGAATAACATGGCTGCCCCTTTGGAACAACAGTATGTCGCTATCAGTAGTCTTCCTCTTCCACAAGCTGAGGTTTCCACAGAGCTCCTTTGCCTCCCTCTGTCATTCTGCACCCTTACTTTGGATACTTTGGGTATTCACATGAGCTTATTTAGCTCTATTATCTTTATGCTAGGGCTCTCTAATCTGTCTTTCCACGTCTTACCTCTTCTCACCCTCCTCCCCCCATCCAAAGGTGTATGTCTTCACTTCCGTGGCATCTGTTGAGCGCTCCCTTTATTATACTTAGTTAGTCCACCTCTCCGAAGGGAGCAAAGCTGCATTGACGATAGGGCATCTTTGGTTAATCCAGATGCTGCGAAGAAGCTGTGTGAATGTAAATACGTTGATGGGAAATGCACAAACTGTGTTATGTAGCTTGCATTTTTCCCATTGATGTCAGTTTAGACCAGCCCTAAAATATCGTCTTGGTACGTTTCCATAAACTTAAACTTCAGCATGGCCAACAGCGTGCCGCTGAAGACCAGTTCTTTGTGACAATATCCCATTTACAGCAGTTTGATGGCATGTTTTTCCTGTCTGGGTACAAGCCCAGCAGAGGGATTTCCTCAGGTGTAGAGGTGGCCCTGCGTCTTTCACTGCACCCTGGTATAAGAGATGTATTGAAGCAGGGCTGGAGAGATGCTGCACTCCAGTTGGTGGAAGTATCAGTATGAAGAGGTATAAAGGTGGCATGAAGCCACCTTCCAACTCCTTCCCCCCATTTTGCTCCATTCACCCCTATTTCTCAGTCGAACAGAGTTCACATAAAATAGAGGATCGGTTCTATCTGATCCAAATTTGAATGGTAAGCCCTTGGGCAAGGAATATTGCTCCATTCTGACTTCACACAGCACTGTGTACAATAGGTCTCTAGATGCTACTCCACTACAGAATAATTATTAAAAGATGCAGAATGTATTCCTTTATAAATAACTTTACAGTAGTTTACATCTTAGAGGAACAAACTATTGATATCGTAGGTGCACAGCCTCACTTGGATTTCTTAGAGATCTCTTTTTGGCTTTAGTTTCTGTTTTATACCGTCTGCCCCCTTTTTCTTTCTAATATTTAATTTGCCTTGAATACCCACTTATTTGTTAATAGTTGTCTGAAGCTTTCCCCCAGACCTGAGATTCAAATTGGTATCCTGTTAAACTCTTTTCAAGCTGCTTACATTTTTTCTTCGTTATACCAGCGAAAAGACTATCTGATGCTTCCCGTGTTCGACAGCATAGTAATAAGATTACATCTGAGGCTGTACTTGTATGTTTATACATGGCGTATTTTAAGAAGGGACCTCACTTTTACAAATTGTCTTTCTAGTCTTCTATGTAATTTTGCAGATACTTTTATCTCCATTTAAGCTTTTTTCAAATCTTTTTTCTTATTTCTCAAGAATTCCTTATTGATTGAAAAATCCTTGTACACTTTGAATGTGCTACTAAAGTTTGTTTGGTTTTTAAATTTATTTTGGGATATTCTTCCAACTACTATGGAGAAAGAAAAAGGAGAGTTGACTTTAAAGTGACCTACAAATCCAGTGATTAATGTAAAAAAAAAAAATAGCTTGTCATATTACCAACCTTTTAAATTTCCTCATAGTGGTGACGCTCACTGGTTCAACACAAGTGTTGTGCTTTTGTTTTTTTTAAAGAAAAATCCACTGAATCATCCTCTAGTATCACTGAATTTTCTTTCCAAAGTATTTCCATCCATTTTGTTGTGGTGATATGCTTACGCACAGGCTGTTTCCATTATTTAAGAACATCTCGTGTCTTTGGAAAAATGTTGCTATAATTTCTTCTGACTCACAACAATTTCTTGCTCTTAAATACACATGCTGTTTTAGCCATCGCAAATACTCTGGTAAATATTAATCAGTTGATGTTTAATACTTTTTAAAAGGTCAGTTTCCAGGCTGTAATAAATGTGTAAAATATATGGGAAATGCAATAAATTCTTTCAGAGGAAAAATATATTTGATTGGTTCACTTTGTTAAAATAAAACAAACAGGGACTCTTCTGGCACTTTTAAAGACTGATAAATTTATTTATTGCATGAGCTTTCATGGTGGGATTTTCTCCCCCGAAAGCTCATGCAATAAATAAATTTGTTAGTCTTTAAAAGTGCCATTAGGCTCCTTATTTGTTTTGCTGAACTAAAATGACATGGCTACTCCTTTGGAATTTGTTAAAATAGTGTTTTTGTATCCTGATTTTTTTGTCTGCATAAATCTGGTAAAACAAACAAACAAAAAAATTCAAAGAATGTCTTGGTGCATGACCTTTAAATGTCCATCAGGAATCTTCACAGCTAAACTATTCAATTCTAGGTTATTTGTACATATCTTTTTTGTTTTTGTTTGTTTATATTTGTCTGCTGCCTTCTTCTAATTAAAATAGAGAGAGAGAGAGAGAGAGAGAGAGAGAGAGAGAGAGGCTAAGAACCCTGAGACCTAACTCTAACCTTCTGTCCTGTGACTCTGTGATCTTGACTTACTGGTGGGTGGGTGTGATTTATTTATTTATTATAAATTGATCCTAATCCCGTTGGTCTCAAAATGAACTATAGAAATGCTTGCAAAATCTGTGCTGAACTATTGTCACTCTAGTTTATTTTAGGATAGTTGATTATTTGCATATAGCAAACAAATAGAAAAATATGATTATTGACTTTGAAACATTCATTTCATCTAATAACCTCTGCATCTCATAAAACATTAATGTTCTTCTGTATACACTTTATGCTATGGTGCATAAATTCAGGGAGTAGTTTTTAAGGTTACTTATTTGAGTTAACTTGTGTTGTTACCCTGCAATTCTGTTATGGTCAAAGTCTCAGACAAGGTCTAGGCTGGAAAATCCAGAATTGTTTTTGCCAACTCAGTTTTCCTCCTCTGGCTGGAAAATTTGGTAACCATTCTACTTTTGCTGACTTAAGTCATTTTAACAGCTTTATCTCTTAAAACAGTGGCTGGGTGTGCATTTATAATACTAAAATATGCATCATTAAAGTCAGAGGAGTTGATGAAAGTTTTAACCCCATGTTTCCAGACTACTTTTTTTGTTTTGTCACTTTCAGGGGCACTTCTGCCTTCTAATGTATGGCACAGTATAGTATATCTAGGAAAATCAGCTTTTGTACTTGTATTCCCAGAAGTTTTGTATCATCTATCGTGTAGCATTATTCATCTTCAATGATTTTTCTTTTGTTTGCTAACGGAGGGAGGATGGAGATGATTGATTAAAACCAGTTCTGTTTAAACTGTGCTTGGAGAGAAAGTTGCGCCCCATTATTTTTATCCTATCACTGTAATTTCTGTTCGTTCTAGTCTGATTTTTATACAAGTAATTGATATGTATCAACAATTCACCTCCTCCCATACTGGCACATATGACATCCACAGCTACCAGACACCACTACAAAAGACCACAACCGTAATTCAGCTTTCTTAGAGATTCTAGCCTCTGCTCCTTGTGGATAAACTTTCCTTTTTGAAGAACTGCAAAACATATTCTCAATTATAATTATTTTTAGAAATTACTGTAACAGATATGCTCAAGATTTGCATCTCTACTTGTTTCCCTATAGACAGGATTTTTTAAAATACTGACTTGTTTCAAAATGATTTAACTTAAACTTGACGTGAATCCCAGGCACTCCCCTTTAAAACGCATTGCTTGAGACCATGCAAATGAGAGAGTTTTTATTCCATTTGTGTTTTCTGACACCATACAGAAAATTACAATTTATAATGGTTCTCAACCACTGTGTCACCACACAGTGGAAAGTGTGTTGCGGAGACCTGGGAAGATGACTGGATTTGGCCTTGTCAGGGCCGGGGAGTGAGGGGGACTGTTGTGTCTTGTAGAGTCATGATATGGCACCAAGTGTGTTGTGGCCTGCAAAAGATTGAGAACCACCATGGACCGAATACAGACATTGGATTTATGGCTTATGACAACCATCTGTAAACCACTAACTCCTACTCCTGTTCCCACATCTTTTTTTCCCCCGACTCCTCTTTTCCCACCCGTGACTGGAGGGTTGTTAACTGGGCACTTTACCTTGAATGGCCCCTGGAAATGTGTATTAACTACTCACAGTAAACAATCTGTTCCACCAAATACTTTGCTGTGACACTCTGGGTACAGCTGTACAGCAATTAAATGCCTACAGCTGTCCTCAGACATCTGACTTGGGCTTGTAAGCTCAGGCTGTGGGTCTGTAAAGTTGTGTAGATGTTCAGGCTGAACCCCAAGTGGTAGGACCCTCCTCCCCTTGCAGGGTTCCAGAGGTCAGACAGCTACCTGAATATTTACACAAGAGTGCTAGCCCTACAACATGGGCCAGCTGCAATCCTGGCTGCAGCTGATTCTTTGTCAGTGTAGGTATGCCCTCTTTCCCAGACCAGAAGAAAGCTGTGTATGAAGTTTGAAAGCTTGTTTCTCTTATCAAGAGAAGCTGGTCCAATAAAAGATACCACCTCATCCATTTATCTCTCTAATTATGCAGAAAAGACATTTACGGGTAGAAATAGGAATTTCTCTTATTTTTAAGTCTATTTAAGAGCATAGTTTCAACAGTGAAGTTGCAAACATTTCAGTAATAGGATGGATCATTAATATTTATTAAATGTAAATTAATATGTTAAGTATCTCACTTCACAAGCGAAGTGTAGCTAATCCTGTTCAGGATTAGTTGCCTGAAATGCTGTAACTTTCAGGTTTCTGTGTCTTTTGCTTCCAGAGTTTTGCAAAAAAGCCAAACCAAACCAAAAGAAACAAAAAACCCAAACTCCCTAAAAATTGAACTGGAAGTGTCTTTCTGGACCTTGGAATTAAAACTCATATAATTAAAAATAAATGAATAAATTGTACTCTAGTCTCTCACATTTCAGCTAAACACTTCTGATCTGTTTAGTCACCTGTGTGCATGAGGATGGTCTGTAATTATATGATCATACTACCTTCCGTAGGATCCCTGCTGAAGGTACAGACCCAGACTCTGTGGCGTTCTGTAAGTGAACCAGCGTTATGCAGGGAAATAGGCTGTTTTCCTTAGGACCCGTGCCTCATTTGTTGCAGAATTTGGAAGGTGTGATGAATGAGAGTGGTTTTTAGGATGGAAAAAGAGTTGTCATGGCATGGCTCAGGAGACTGAATGTTGTCCTGGAGAATGGGGTTATATCCTTGCCTCTGCCACAAGTTCCTGTGTGAGACTGAATGATTCATTTAAACTCTTATAAGTGGCCACTAAATGGTCCTCATTTTCTGGGTGCCTAATGTTGGGCACCTGGTTTTTCACAAGTGCCACACGTTTAACTTCATCTGAAGTGAATGGAAGCTCTGCCTTGAATGTGAAGGTGGTATAAAATGTTAAGTGCTGTGGAAAATTGAGCCCTAGGTGCCTAAAGTAAGACACCTGTTCTTAATGAATGCTCTTTAAAATTGAGCCTCAACCTCTCTGCCTCATTTCCCCCTTTATAAAATGAAAAGAAAACCAATGTGACTGAGTTTGGGGGCAACCCAACTCTGTCCATTTCCTTTCCTTCAGACTTCAAAACTTTGGATCACTTGTCATTTCTACTGTGGTATCATCTGGGGAACTATCTGCTTGGTCTTTTGCATCTCTGCGTAAGAAAAAGGGATGCCCTCTCTCTGACCCTGTTTTTGGGGTAGGTGCCCCATCTTGTCTTGTGGTGTATGATTGCAGCATGGTCACTTGGTCTGTTTTAATTCTGATCAGCTGCTGACAAATGTTAGTGGTCACACAGCCTTCAGACTGCTCCTTTGCGCCTCCTGTCTTTTCTGCTTCTTTGTTGTTAGTCTTTAAAATTACCACAAAACTCCTTTTTTGTTTGGCTGAACTAGGCTAACATGACTACTCCAGTGGAACTTTTCTGCTTCTTGTTCATCTTTACAGCTTTCTTTGTTCTAGTTCCTGCAATAAACAAAAAATAATTTAACTGTAACAGTGCTGTAGTTATGTGGGATTTACTCATAGTTTGTTAATTTAGTTGACATTTACTATTTAATTGCTGGTGAAATAGTTTTGAGATTCTCATATGAAAAGATTGGGAATAGTCAAAGGTTAATTTTATTGTTTTCTCTTTGTGTGTGTTGAGTCAACTTGCTGGTTGTAGTCAAGGCTGGTGGAAGCAGCTGTGGGGCTGTAGACAGGCTGCCAGGGTCAGAGTTGCTGCACCAAAATTATCTTATGCAGACACTTGGGGTGCAACCTTCAAGTTTGTTGGCTGGTTATGAACATCCTAGGCGGGGAGGTACATCACCAAGGCAACATAACACATCCAAAGTTGCAGGGCCAGTGATGACATAACCCTTAATTGTCTAGATTGGCATCTGAACACTGTCTCACAATCTCTGCTTAAAAGTTCTGTGGTATATTTTGATCTATCTCGAAATGGAATTTTTTGTGCACAGCACCAGGGTTCACATGGGCAGTTATTGTGCAACAGGCTGGTGCAAGGTAATTTACATTTCAGCTTCACAAGCCCTTATTGTGTTCCTTTTCTTCTATCTGTAATACTGTATTGGGCTTATGTTTAAATTTTCTTATAAGAAATTAGAATAGATTTCTTAAGCACCTCCCTCACCTGGTGAACCCCACTGATGTTTTGGCAATCGTTCTGCTTCTGATGTAACGTTTTTCAAAAATTGTCATTTGGGCCTGGTCTCCACTAGGACTTTTGCCAAGAAAACAGTCCTGGTGTGCACACTACAGTCACCTCCCTGCCGACAAAACTGCCCTGTTTCATCAACATAAAACCACCTTGACAAGAGGCATAGGGCTTTTGTCAGCAGAGCTAGGGCAGCAGTGTCGGTGTAGACACTCTATGCCGTCATCCCAGTGGTGGAGCTGTCATACTTGCCAATTTCACAGCTTTAACAGAGCACTGAACCTGACAAGTGAGGGGGTGGAGGGAGACTGGAGGCTGGCTCAGGTGCTGCTGGGCTACCACTGGTCACAAGTAGCTGCTGCGAGACTGGGAACCCCAGACTCCTAGCTGCGGGGGGGGGAGAGGTAGGAGGCTGCAGCTCTGCTCAAAGCCCCAGTCTCCCATGAGGCGCAGGTGACTGCTGCCCCACTGGCAGCCCTGGATGCTGGGAAGCCACTGGCTGCAGCCGCCTAGGCTCACAGCCCTGCAGGAGCCACCCATGGCTAGCCCACGTGCCCCAGCTGCCAGTGGAGCTGCAGTTGGGCAGCAACCGCCTGCAGCTTGCTGGTGTCCTATCTGTAGCCATGCAGTGCCCTGCTTTGCAGCACTTCAGCAGCCACCCCTCATCACCCCACAGCTTGCCTGAGTGCTCAGGCTGCTAGGAGGGCTGCCACCGAACTCAAAGCAGGGATGGAGGATACTGCTGCCAGGCTGGGACCCCAGGACACAGGCAAGCAGCAAAGTGCGGCTGCAGGACTCCAAACCAGGTCATGGGATGCTCTCCCATGGCTCACAAGAGGCCATCACCTAGCAACGAGCCCAGGCAGGGTGTTGAAGGCTGTCCCCCAGGCTGAGACCCTTGGACATGGACAGACTACATGCAGCTACCCTGGCTTTGAGCCTGGCTGTCTGAACTTGGAAGGCCACTGCCCAGCTTCCCAACTGGGAACCCAGGGAGCAGCCCACAGGCTCTGGGTCTCTTAGCTCCCCTTACCACTCCTTAGATTTGATGGGCACGCTCTTAGTGAAGATACCTTCCATCCATATACGGAAAGTAGTTTGTACATCAGCCACTGCTCTAATTGTAATGGTGGCTGAAAGTTGACATATTTTGTCTACTTATTTTCAAGTGTAGACAACTCTTTAGTGTTTGTGTCCTAAGCTAGTTGCTCGTCAATTAGGGGACCAGAAAAAAATAACCCTGTGCATTTGTATTTGACTTCCCAGAGTTTATGCCCCTTTCTGTTTTTCTCACTAGGATTTGACTTCCAATTTTTGAAGGATGCCTTCTTTACTCTAACCACTTCTTACTCTGCTGCATAATCAGGATGGCTCTTTTTTTTGGGTCCCCACAGTATTTTTAATTTTTTAAATTGGCATATACTTTTAGTTTAGCCTTTATTATGGTGTTAATTGAGAACTACAAAAGCAAATATTGCATTGTGTTACATTTTTCATGTATATTTCTTTTTCATGGCACCGCAGGAACTTGTAGGCCAGGATTACTTAAAGTAGCTGTATGAGTGCTATATGTTTACATGGCTGTATAGAAAGATGCATCCACTTTGCGCTGTTCTTGCTGGGTAAGAAAGATTAAGGCTGTCAGGTACCATTAGGCAGTTTAAAGTCAGGCATAATTTCTCTGTTCCATTCTGTAACTTCCCCCATCTTCAAACCATCTGACAAAGTGGGATTTTCTCGCAGAAAAGGTCATGCGAAAAATAAACCTGTTAGTCTTTAAGTGCCACAAG
Source organism: Podocnemis expansa (assembly GCA_007922195.1). Classification (NCBI taxonomy): domain Eukaryota; kingdom Metazoa; phylum Chordata; order Testudines; family Podocnemididae; genus Podocnemis; species Podocnemis expansa. The sequence continues at coordinate 12,180,441 of ML682069.1, read as the reverse complement.
ATTTGATAATTTGTCTGTTTGTTTTTTCAGCCATGGGAAGTTGCATTAAACCTTCCAAACGAGAGGGAATATCCAGATTCTCTCTGTCACGTGAGTCCACACACACACACACACACACACACACACACACGTGCGCGAGCATACACACACACACACACAAACATGACTGTTCTGAAAATTATTGCTCAATCTTCCTCTTTACTTGCATATTCCCTGTTTCTCTATGATGTTACTTTTTTAAAGCCCCATTTACTGAACAGTGCCAGCATCACCTTTCACTGTATGGGAGGCAAGAAAATTCTCTAACTCTCTGTGTCTGCTATTTTATGTATCAGCTAGCTGACAAAGATGTAAAGACAGCAACCTCTTGTTAAATTAGTTTCTCTCTTTCCAGGAAATTGTGTTGCTCCCGCTGACTGGAAATTAGAAATGTGCAGAGAGGCTTCTTGTATGTCCCTTGTATGAGCTGAATGTTGATAATTTGGTTTGAGCATTCAGGGTGCCCATTTATACAGGTATGGAGCAGAGACTGTCTTGGATGACTGCTATCCATGCTTGTATGTTTGTCTAATCTGAGTTTTCCTTTCTTCCCCCTGAGTAATCTCTTCAATTCTTTTTTCAGTGTGCACCTTAAAAATAGCCTCTTCTCCAGGGTACAAAACAGGAATTCTGGCTGTCTTTCACATTCTCTTCTTGAGAATGTCTTTCACACATGCATGCATTCCCGTTCCTTTATTGGCATCTGGATAAAAGGTTGACTTTCATTCTAACATGTGGCAAAAATATAGTTTTCTGATACCAGACATGTAAGATAATCTTGTTTCTGTGCCTTTGAAAAACAACTTATCAATGTTATTAGGAAATTTAATTCCAAACACGCCAGCATGGTATTTGATATATGACTGGATAGCGTAGTGGTTAAGAGCGCCGTAGTGGTTAATACCGCCGCCCTTTGATACGGGAGACCAGGGTTCAAATCCCGGTGGGTTCCTATCTACCTTCCTAGTAGGGGTCCTTGGGCAAAAGACCCCCTAACGCCTCACTTGCCTACCTCGAATATGAGAGTGACATGAACTAGGAGAGTCATGCCGGCTCGGACGTCGCCCGGATTAACGAGGTCCGCGCCAGAAGTTGGGGAACCAGGACAATCTGACGATAAGTGGGCTACTGGAACAAACCATGCATGGACGAGACAAGAGAACCTGGAATTGATGTAATGCTACTACAACAGCAGACCTAATGAGAGGGGATATATGAAATGTATGAGGGAACTATGGATGGACAAAGACCTACATCCACACTAACTGAGAAACAGCTAGTTATCCAACGCTTCAACATAGTAAAGAGGCAGCTGCTCTCACAACTGGAGATAGACCAACTGCACGTTACCTCCCACACTCAAGAAGAAGCCCCAGAAGAACAACTAGATGTGCAGCCACCACCTGAAGCTGGAACTTCACTGCCACCCCCTCCATTACAGAACACAGCAGCTGATATGAGGCATAAGATCATGGATAAACTAGCTACAGTCAACCCTTGAGACCGATTACCAAGGCTCGTGGGAGAAGTACCATCAGATAGTATGCTAGAAGATGCCAATAGAGCCCTAATGACAATTCCTACTACCACCATCACTGAAACCAATGAACTGGTGTATGTGACAGCCTCTGTAATCCTGGAGATGCTTGGCTACATGATCAAGAAGAACAGCAATACATACCCTCCCTGGAAAATGAGGTTGGAGGATAAGATCAAGGCAACCCGGAGAGAAGTTAGCCGGCTGGTGGAACTACAGAAGGGTGTAGAGATTAAGGATAAGACTCGGCTACTGAGAAAATACAAGGGCCTGACTCCATCTGAAGCCCTAGAGACTGCTAAGCAAAGGCTCACAGCACTGGCCACCAGGCTAAGGAGATACACTAGAGCAGCAGAGGCCAAAAAGATAAATGCCCTGTTCTCCAAAGAACCATCCAAGGTGTACTCCCAACTGCAGTGCAACAACACAATAACAGCAGAGCCACCAACAGCAGAAACTGAACAGTACTGGAAGAACATCTGGGAGAAAGAGAAGACTCATAACACCAGTGCAAAGTGGCTGCAGGACCTGAGAACAGACCACAGCAATCTCCCAGAACAGGAACCAGTCACCATCACAATAGCCGACATCCAACAGCGGGTCAAGAACATGAAGAGCTGGACAGCACCTGGCCTGGACATGATCCACACCTACTGGCTAAAGAAACTAACAGCAGTGCATGAACGCCTAGGAGCACAGATGAACCAGCTGCTAGCAGCAGGCTCCCACCCAGACTGGCTAATACAAGGAAGGACAGTGCTGATCATGAAAGACCCCCACAAGGGAACAGCACCATCCAACTACCGGCCAATAACCTGCCTCCCCACAACATGGAAAGTCCTATCAGGCATCATAGCCGCCAAGCTACAGGACCACGTGGGCCAGTACATGAGCACAGCTCAGAAGGGCATTGGGAACAACACCAGAGGCTCAAAACACCAGCTGCTCATAGATAGAGCAGTCACCCAAGACTCAAGGTCTAGACAGACCAATCTGAGCACAGCCTGGATTGACTACAGGAAAGCCTACGACTCAATGCCGCACACATGGATCTGTGAATGTCTGGCGCTATACAAAGTCAACAGGACACTAAGGACCTTCCTCAAGAACTCAATGGGACTGTGGAAGACAACACTGGAAGTCAACTCAAGACAGCTTGCACAAGTGGCCATCAAGTGCGGCATATACCAAGGTGATGCGCTGTCCCCGCTGCTGTTCTGCATTGGCTTGAACCCCCTCAGCCAGATAATCACAAGGACTGGATATGGATACAAGTTCAAGAGTGGAACTACCATCAGCCACCTCCTCTACATGGATGACATCAAGCTGTATGCTAAGAGTGAACGAGACATCGACTCGCTAATCCACCTGACACGGATCTACAGTGAGGATATTGGGATGTCATTCGGACTGGAGAAGTGTGGCCGGATGGTAGTAAAGAGGGGAAAGGTAGTCAACACTGATGGGGTGGAACTACCAGCAGGCCACATAGCAGACATACAGACCAGCTACAAGTACCTTGGCATCCCACAGTCACATGGGACTCACGATGAGGAGGCAAGGAAGACAGCAACATCCAAGTACCACCAAAGGATAAGACAGGTCCTGAAGAGCCAGCTCAATGGGAAGAACAAGATCCACGCCATCAACAGGTACGCCCTGCCAGTCATCAGATACCCTGCCGGTATAGTGAGATGGCCAAAGGAGGACATGGAGGCTGCCGATGTGAAGACCCGGAAGCTCCTCACAATGTATGGAGGTTTCCACCCCAAGTCCAACACCCAGAGACTGTACGCCAGCCAGAAAGAAGGTGGGCGGGGTTTGGTCAGTGTCAAAGCCACTGTCCTGGATGAAACCCAGAGCATCCAGGAGTACATCAGTAAGATGGCACCCAAAGATGAGCTGCTGAGAGAATGCCTGAGGCAGCAGCAGACATGGGAGGAAGATCAAGCAGAAGAAGTGCCATGGCAAGACAAGACCCTGCATGGAATATACCATCGACAGATAGCTGAGGTGGCTGACATTGGGAAATCCTACCAGTGGCTGGAAAAAGCTGGACTAAAAGACAGCACTGAGGCACTGATCATAGCAGCACAAGAACAGGCACTGAGCACCAGATCCATTGAAGCAGGGGTCTACCACACTAGACAGGACGCAAGGTGCAGACTGTGCAGAGAGGCCTCAGAGACAGTCCAACACATAGTGGCAGGATGTAAGATGCAGGCAGGAACAGCATACACTGAACGGCATAACCAAGTAGCTGGCATTGTGTACAGGAACATCTTCACAGCATATGGGCTAGACCCTCCCAAGACCAGATGGGAGATCCCACAGAAGGTCGTGGAGAATAACAGGGCTAAGATCCTGTGGGACTTCCAGATCCAGACAGACAGGCAGGTGCTGGCCAATCAACCAGACATCGTGCTAATAGACAAGGACCAGAAGACAGCGGTGGTGATAGATGTAGCAGTGCCAAGTGACAGTAACATCAGGAAGAAGGAGTATGAGAAGCTGGAGAAGTACCAGGGCCTGAAAGAGGAACTAGAGCGGATGTGGAAAGTGAAGGCCAAAGTGGTCCCGGTGGTGGTAGGAGCACTCGGGGCTGTGACTCCTAAGCTGGGAGAGTGGCTCCAACAGATCCCAGGCACAACATCAGAGCTCTCTGTCCAGAAGAGTGCAGTGCTAGGAACAGCTAAGATACTGCGCAGAACCCTCAAACTCCCAGGCCTCTGGTAGAGGACCCGAGGTTGAGGATGACACATACCACCCATAGGGGTGAGAGAGGAATTTTTTTTTGTATATGTATATGTATATATATATATATACACACACTTAAAGCTTGAGATGATAAGAATACAAATGGAAACAGCATATAGACACAGAAGATAAACAATTATGTATTAAGTGAAATGTTTGGGTTTTGAACTGCAGCCTTAGAGGTTTGGTGTAAACATTGACAAGTAACAAGGGCACAGGTGGATTATGAAATTCTTGTTTTGTTGTTTGTAGGACAAACGTTTCTTCTCTATCAGTATTATCCATTCTGTAGCTACTAATATTACATAGTTTTTTCTCCATAGTTTCTCAGCCTCTGATAGCATAGGTGTCAACTTTATTACAATAATAATAATAATAATAGATGTTTGTGACTTTCCTTTTCTTTGTGCCCACTTCTCTGTATTTGTCTTGCATATGTCCCCTGAAATTCTTGATATCCCTGTGTTCACCACTTGTGGCTTTCAGTGTCTACTTATCCCCCCTCACATTTCCATTATACTGCTTCTTCATTCCTATTTCCATTATTCACTTGTTTGTGACCCATCATCTTCACTCCTCCATGCCCCAAAGCAAAACAAAAACTGCTGCTTGGGCTTCCACTTACATCTGCTTTTCCACCCTAAGACTCCTGTCAGCTAAGTGTCATGGAGGAGGAGTAGGTGGAGGCTGCAGGAACATGGTTCTGTAGGCTCCAGTAAGCTGGTTCTCTGCTCACACAGCAGCTCATAGTGGTAGAAATCAGCTTCTAGAAACTTGGACTGTGGCAGTTGGAATCCCTGAGATTTTGGCTGGAAATAAAAATATTAAGAAAAGGCTGCAATGTTTCTTTCATCTCATGTGCCAATTATATGTTTGGCAGCCCTGTTGCAAGTTCCCAAAATCCGGCTGGATCCTCTTATATCCAGTTGCATTGTCTTACACGGGTGTTGCTATTTCCCTTTCAGCCACCAAGAGCTATTGTGGCACCTCACCTTAAGTCAGGGTTGTAGCCCGATTTTATAATTACTTTGGAATTTAGAATAGCCAATGTGGATTTTAGTGAACCAGTTTGAAGGATAAGGGTTTTGGTCCAAAATCTGACCACAGATAAATCAGAACTTAAACTAATTTTTTAATGGAAACTCCCGGGATGAGAAGAGGCATACATGGTTTAGGTATTTATAACAGTTTTTATTGCTAACAGCAGAAAGCATATAATTGATAAGAACACTAATTGATAAATGGATAAGGAAATAACAGAGTAAACATTAATGCATTTAACAAATCCTGTACGGTTGAGAACAAGCAATAACCAGTTATGATTTCTATTAAAATTGATAGCTTACAGATTACAAGGTTAGATTTACTTATACACGCATCTGAGATGATGATGATCAATTGAAGAGTAGAGTTGTTAGCTCTAATATTGCTTAGCTAAAATAAAATAAGAAAACTTATCTAAGGAAGGTGACGTAGAGTCATGAGTCTGTGAAGATTGTCTTTTGAGAAAGCTGAGCTCAGGTTCAGGAAAGTGGAAGCTTAAGGGGGGGGGAGGAGGTGGCTTACCTTTTATACCCTTCCAAAAATAGATTGAATTATCTCATTCTTCATGGCCCAAATATGGGTCTTGACTAAAAAACTGTTGGGGTGTTCTCAGATTATTGGTTCAGGGGTTTATTGATTGATTTTTTCTAGGATGTTCCCCTTCACCTTTCTCCTATTTTTCCTATTTACCACCTTGTGGGTTTTGTGGTTAGTCTGCAGAGATGTTTCCATCTATTTGTCTGCAAAAGATGATCAAAATAACTCATCTGGTGCTTCCCCTTAGTCTTCAATGCCTACACTGACCTATTACCTAGTTAGCTTTCTCCTATTGCATAGATAGATGCAAACCTTGGTTTTACAAAGTTTGCAGGGTCTTATTGTATTGCACAGCACTTACATGCAGACTTTGCAGACTTAAGTCACTTTTTTCTGCAAAGCAGTTACGTGCAGGCTTTGTCATTCTTGCATTACCGGCTTCTAGAAAGAACTAGTACTAGCCTACTTACTTATACTAGGTAAAATACTATAAAACCATGTTTTTAGACTTACATAAAGAAAGATGTATTTGTATAAAATAGAGAGTAATATATGCATGCAAGCTCAATATAGGTATAGCCAAAGGCTACAGGGTGTCAAATTCATTTGCTATGGAGGGCCAGATTTGACTTACATGTACTTCAAGTGGGCTGTACGCACCATAAATCAAAGTATGAGGGCGTACACTCTCATGGCATTGTAGAGTACTGTGTATGTGAATCTGAGCTCCCTGATACCATGAGCCCACTTTCTGCTGGGAAAGAGTGTGGTCTCACAGACTGCAGTCTCGCATACCCAGTGATGCCACGAAACTTGTGCACTCTTGTGGCATTATGTAGTACTGGATATGTGAGACTGTGCTTTGTGACTCTCTGTTAGGGAGAGAGTGTAGCCTCCTGGAGTTCAGTCACAGGCTGGATGGAAGAGGTTTGTGGGCTGTGTCTTTGACATCTCTGCTTCAAGCACATTGGTGCCCTTTCTGCTGCCTCTGTCTTCTCCCCCTACTGGTGTCCTGGGCCAAAATGGAGCCCTCAAAAAGGAGGCAGAAGCTTCAACTTGTGAAGAGAAAAGTGATACTATATTAGAGTAGCAGGAGGCAAATTCTGTGAAGTCTTGAATTTTTCAGTGTTTCTTTCATGTCATTTGTGTGGTGATACCAAATGTAAAACATTGCTGTACATTAATGACCATTGTCACATAACATCAGGAAGTTGCAATAGTTATTTTTTAACTTTGAGTGTTTGCTTCTAAAATAGCTCATCTGTTCTTCAAGACAGAGTACTGCGCAGATAAAAGAGAAGAGTTGACACTATACATTTTTTCTATAAAGACGCAGCAAATATTTTAGTGCAACTATTTTTTGTTATAGTGCTCAGAATCTTTCTTCTAGCAGAATATCTGACTGTGTAGACCATGTAGATTTTTAGTAATATTAATAATGTTATTTTGACTACTTTGTGTTTCACCAAATTCATGTATTACACAAATACGGAACACTTTTGACACCTTTTAGGTACTTTCGCACAGGTGACAAAAATCTTCAGAATTTATCAGGACCTCTGTTAGAATCATTTGAATTAAATGATCTAAACTTGGGATACACATTCTTTATATTATGAACATGTTCTGAGTTTGTTGTTTGTTTGGGGTATTTTTTGCCTACAGGAGCTTTGAAGAATTCCACCTTACCAACATTAGATTTTATACTAAAATAAACTAAATAAAGCATTTTGTGACATTGGTCGTGTATTTAAAATTTTAATAAAGTTGCAAAAGCGCAGATTTTCTAATTGCTCTAGCTTTACAAAGCCTTTGTCTGATTATAAATATTTTAAATCAGTGACTGAAATATCTTTTTGTATTCCCTTAAAGATTTCTCCAAACAACATTCTGAATTCATTAAACAGGAGATGTCATAAGCATAGGCTTTAGTTTTTCAGTAATGAAAATTCTGATTTTGTATTAAAATCTGAACAGTAAATTACTGATTGAGCTCTTATGTGATTTCATGTTACAGCCCCCTGAGACTTTAAGAATGTCAAATAAAGTGGAAGGAGGAAATTAGTCCATAAAGTTTAATTGGAAAAAATATTTGAAAATGAATTTCCACTATAAAATATTTCATTGGAAAAGATATTATTCAAAATAGGTTTCCTCTTATCCCTAATATAAAACTTCTTGTACACTTTTGGAAAATAACAGGTACTAAATGTACTGACTAAGGCATTTGTTTTCTGGGTTTCAAAGTCTTGAAATTTCCCTGCTGGCTAATTACTGCTTATTATGGTAGACACTGGTCCTTTAGCAGTAACATTTTCCATCTTAAGGTGGGTTGGCCCATTCAAGTGAAGAGCATGTTGTCTGAGTGCTGAATGGAATTACTACCAATGGAAACTATGCTGCAAGAGGAGTTGATAAAGCAGCTGCTGTGCAAACCTCAGCTGTTTTTTCCATCCTCTAAAGCAAAGTTAATTAGCATAGGAAAGCTGACTAATGTGCTGATGTCACCTCTTTCCAGTAAAAGCTTACATTTTGTCCCTGACTGCCTGAAAGCATGCAGGACTTTGTTCAGGAATTTGCTGTCACATAGAGGATGCTCTGAAAGGTGGTTTTTTTTTTTGTTTTTTTTTTTGGAGGGGTTGGGACTTTTTCCTTTATAAACACAGTCTACAGAACGAACAGCTTCCTTAAAAGTCATTGGCTTGGATTTGTGCTGAACTGCTAACTTTGCTTTACTGAAGCACAAAATGCATTTTAGGAACCTTAACTACAGTTTTGGTTCCCTAATTGCCTATGTGGCAGACAGTGATGTCTTCAATCAACTTGAAATGAGGGTAAGACTTTCCTGAAGTTGAGTTTTAGTTCTGTGAATTTCTTAAATACTGAAGTGTACAGGTGTTCTAAAATAGTGGAGAAAATACTGTGCAGTTTAAAAAAGTTAACTATAGTGCTTAAGAAGTAGGAAAAGTCTGTAAGTGTGTGTGTTAAAATATTGATCATCTTCTTTTCAAATACTTAGTCTGTCCATAAATATGCTGTGTATCAATGTATGTGTATATGGCTAGGTTGAAAAGAATTCATTTGAAGGCATTTTCCATAATTTTCAGGTTTAGAATGCGGCTAATTGGTTCATTTAAATTAGAATATCTGAAGATGTTTAAACTATGTTGTTACTGTAGTATTGTAATCGTTAAGCCTGATGACGATGTAGTGTTGGATCACTACATTATACAGTCACTCCAGTTATTTAACTGATGAGGATGAAGAAGTAATAAACACATCAGTGTTGTACTTACCTACATCTTACAGCAGCATATTATTGATTAGCTGTGTCGACACCTGTCCAGCACAAAATAATTGGGTTTTATTAGTAAATGCTATGATTTTTAACATCTGTTGTCGTCTGGAAGCTTTAATCTGAGAGATGAATATTTTATAATGCTACAGACATTTCTTTTTGGCTAACATAAAATTTAAGATTCCATACATTTCATTAGTGATACAGATGGTGTGTAAAGGCTTAGTGATGAATAATATGAATTCTGAATTATAGACAAGTCTGCATTTCTGAATAGATATGAATGAGATTTTAGTGCACTGAGTAGTGTAATGTAGAAAAGATGCCCTGTGGATAAAGGCTTAGATTTCAGAAATACAAGGCAACTTTCATTCCAGTGTAAAAAGTTGGTGATAACATGTAATTCGTGCTAAGGGGGTTCTGTTCTTGAAAAACTGCATTAAAGCTATTTGGAGTTTAGTTGTTTAATTGATATATACAGCTCACTTTTCTTAGAACACTAAGTATAACTCAACAAGAAGCAGGATAGTTTCGAGTTAACATGGGTCAGTGAAGTATTTGGCTTTCGTCTAATGAACATTATTACTTATAGTCTCAGGATAGCAGTAGCAAGTTGCTCTGAGTTAGAGGCACGCTTGGTTTAAATAAAAAATGTAAGCAAATGCTTGCTTACATAAGAGAGAAGTTCCAGAGGGGTAGCCATGTCAGTCTAGTTCAGCAAAATAAACAAGGAGTCTTGGGGCACTTTTAAGACTAACACATTTACTGTTAGTCTTTAAAAGTGCTCCAAGACTCCTTATAGGAGAATAAGGAAGTTGTGTTCAAGGAAAAAAAATTATTGCATGATTTTCTTATTGCCGTCTATGTTGTAGCCTTATCTAAAAATCAGTGATTAAACTGAGTGCATCTTAAAGATGAAGTCAGAATATTCTGATGAGTAAGTTTCTGTGAAATAGCAACATACAAGATCCCAGTACATAAAACATAACTTATTACTAAGGGCTGTTTATAGCAAGTCACTGTGCTTAAAATAAATCTGAAACAGTAAGCTTGCCAGTCGCAGACTCCTTTTTTCCCTTCTCCTCCTCTCGGCGCCCTGAAGTAAAAATGGAAACATTCTTCATAAATAATGTAAAAATAGCTGAGTTTGGTTTGGGGAGGTGCCCCATATGCCCTAAAAACTCAAACATTAGTTACTCAAATCTCCAGTGAAGATTGCCAACCGTTGATGGATTTATTCTCATACTTGCATCCCTATAGGATTACAAAGTCATTAGACCATCATGGAGGTTCTTGGTTCTGTTCTCAGCCTGCAACAAACTTAAGTTTTAATCTTGGGCAGGGCCGTCATCTGTATTTCCATGTCCGCATAACTAGCACCATACAAACAAAGCTCCAACTTCTTGTAGAGAAAGTGAGGTTCTCTGAGATCCATAGATGGAAGGCGTTATAAATTACCATGTGTTCATAACTGAAGTTTTCTTCATCACACTTCATTTCCTTAAATTAAAAGCAAGTATAAAAACATAAACATTGTGTCCACTTACGTTAGGAACAAGCACATTTCAGTATAGCACATTATTCAGTTCTCATGTCTACCAAATAGGCATTTTACTTGAGAAAAAGGCTTCTGGCTGGCAATTTAATTGTTGGTTATTTACTTTTTGTAGATATTTCTATAAAAACTAAACAATTAAAATGCATTATCTTCATCACTTAGGAATAGTATTTGTTTCAATGTGCCACAAAATTGAGACACAAGGCAGTAGACAAGCAATATATTTAACTTTTTGCAACCTTTCCTTCTATCTTGAAGATCCTTTTGTTTCTGTGCCAAAAAAGCTGTCTATGATAGGGAAACAAAAAGCAGCTGATAGGTTGTGAATAAATTATTATTGTTTTTTTTGAATGGCTAATTATATATGTTAATAAAATATAACATGCCATTGTTAACTGCAAAACAAGCAAGAAGTCCAAAGCACTTTTAACGACTAACAAATTTATTTATCACATGAGCTTTTGTGGCTATAATTCTACTCAAACTGCAATCCTCCTTGAGCGAGTGAGAATGAATTACAAGAAGAAAAAAGATGTGTAACTTTTTTCCTTTTTTTTAAACAGGCCAAATTTGAATCTCTTTTTAGAACATATGATAAGGATGTCACCTTTCAGTATTTTAAGAGCTTCAAAAGAGTACGAATAAACTTCAGCAACCCTCTAGCAGCAGCAGATGCTAGAATTCAGCTACACAAGACAGAATTTCTTGGAAAGGAAATAAAACTGTATTTTGCTCAGGTAGGTTTTGCCAAGCAGTCCCCTGTATAAATGTGGTGGTTTTCCCGCTGAGTTTTATGCTGTTGTAGTTCATAATTTTTTTCAAAGACCTGTGAAAATTTGTAATGTTAGTTAGTTATCAAACTGATTGAAGAATATATTGGGCTCTTCCAAACTTAGGGGTGTTTGGTAGCTGATGTGTGTGATAGATTTCTGCCACCTTGTATGTTGTTCTCCTTGGCTTTGGATAAAAGGGAGACTTCTAGCTGTCTATTACTGTGTCACAACAAATGCTGCTTGGGTGGCTGGACAGAGGAGTACATTTTGCAGAATTCCAAACAATTTTTGGGGCTCTTCAAAACACCTGATTTTTCTCATAAGAAAATCAGTTTTCTCTCACTACTTCTTAATTTTTTTCCACTAAAAGGGGGCACATTCTTCTCTTCCTCGCTTATTTTTTGAGTATATTTTGAAATTTTTCATGAAAAACAAATTTCAGTCAGAATGAAATAGTTGCAAAACCTTCCATTTTATCTGAAAGGCTTTTTTGTTTGAAAATGTGAGAACTTTCAGCTAGTTTTATTCCAAAATCTAGTAATCCCAGCACTCCTAATGAGATGAAAGGGCCATCTATGTGGAACATAATTTGCCTCTTGAGATATCCAGGGTCATTTTTATAGTTTCTTCTGTGTTGGAGCAAGATTATATGGGTGTCAATAATGCCAAAAAAAAGTAGATTTTGAGTTTTAGAATATTAAACATCATAAAATAAAGATTGATTAAAAAAATAAGTAGGGGAAAAATTGTCACTGAAATCGTGTCCACTCATAGGAAAATTGTAAGCAATGCTCCCTGGATGTTCTGCACTTCCACAGTGCATCTGTAGGAGATTCTGTGGCAGTTTCAAATAAATGCAAGAAAAGGAATGGAAGCTTTTATTGAATTAAATCAAATAAATAGTATTAGCGATGTGTCCCTGACAATTAGCTGTGACTCATGGAGTTTTTCCCAGATCTGAAGAAGAGCTCTGTGTGGTTCAAAAGCTTGTCTCTCTCACTGACACCAATTGGTCCAATAAAATATAGTACCTCACTCACTTGTCTGTAATACCCTTGGACCAATGGGCTACAATTACACCACATAAAGCTATTGTATAGTAAATGATATTGGGGAATTAATTTGTAATAATTAGATACAGTAATTGTATTCTAAATTAACTTTCCATTTAAGATGACAAGTTGTTCTGGGATATGCACAAACTCTTACAATTACCTGCATAGTTTACACTTGGTTAATGTTTGATACTCCGTGCAGTTTTAACAGTTAGAAATAGGATTTTTCTTCTATCAAGGCTTTATTTTCCTGATCACAGTTCTTGTACCATGGAGTTCTTATAGCAGGGAGTGGATTCTTCAGCAAACTTCATATTTGTGGAGTTGCAGAGAATACAGGGTTCTGTTATGCAGAGATACGGATAACACTTGTTTGGAAATTAGATCTTGTCCATGCTCAGAATTAACCCTGTTTTAGCAGACAGTATTATATTGGCCTATGGAGCTGCACTGGTCGTGATCCCGAAATGTAGAAAAGGACATGCAGGGGTCTGTACATACACTAATTTCTGGCAACCACTTTATAAAACCTGTATGACTACAGTGGTTGGTGTAAACTCCTTGTCAATACTTAACTTCACTGCTGAAAACTCCTGTATAGATGGTTGCTGATATGAATGTTTGTAAGACCAAGAAAATCTAACTGTACTTCAGTTCTGAAAATATACTTGGGGTGCTATTAATGAGCACCTCTTTTAAAGTTAATGGGAAAATCAGTCTTGAGCGTCTTTAATCTCTGAATCCTTTGAGATTTGTTTCAGCTGTTCCTAGGGACAATCTTGAAGGAGCATGTTAATTTATATACCTTCTGGAATTTTCACCACTTTCACTTGTGGTAATAAGCTTCAACACCATTTGTCATTAAACATTACAGCCCATTTAATTTTCCTGTACTTGGGTATTTTAGGAGTAGATTTTTTACCTGATGGAATAGCATTTTATTAAAATAAACCAAAAAAACCAAAACAAACAAGGAGTCCTGTGGCACTTTTTGCATGAGCTTTCGTGTATATTATCCCACTCAATCAGATGCATGAAATGGAAAGTGTGTGTGTGTGTGTGTGTGTGTGTGTGTGGGAGAGGGAGAGGGAGAGGGAGAGAAGAGTAAGTCACAAGGTCACTTCAAACAGTTTCAGAGAGGCCCTACCAAACTAAATGGTCTTTGCTGAATTGTAGTTTTGGAGAGAAAGTTCCAGAGGGTCCCTTTGGAACTGTTTGAATTGACCTTGTGATTTACCCTACTCTGCATGTATAAATTTGTTAGTCTTTGAATGTGCCACAGGGCTCCTCATTTGTTTGAAAGTTATCCCGCAACTATCTTTGTATAGTGTTGCTACATACTGCCATCTTGAGTGCTTGTTGTAGTATGTCATCTGTTCAAGCTTTAAACTTTCTAAATAAATACATTTAATTTTCATTAATCAGTTAACAGCTTGTTTTTTATTCTCCCAGACTTTGCACATTGGAAGCTCACATTTGGCTCCACCCAAACCAGACAAACAGTTCCTGATTTCGCCTCCAGCCTCTCCTCCTGTTGGCTGGAAACAAGTAGAAGATGCTACACCAGTCATTAACTATGATCTTCTCTATGCTATCTCCAAGCTAGGGCCAGGTAAGAAGGATTCTGAGCTTAATGTTTAATAGTTGTGCTTGAACAAAAAATTATTTGAAATACTAGTAATAAAGATTTTTTCACTGAAGATACCTGTTCATGATCAATTAAATTACTAACTACAGAAACTGTATTGGGGCATGGTTTCTCTCCACCACTGCAATTCAGCAAAGAGCATTTTGTTTGATATTTTCTTGTTCAATCTGTTTAAAGTTATTTGCCTTAATTTAAAATATTAATAAATAATTAGGGCGGTATCCAGTTAACACATCTAGTTTCACAATCTGTCGAGAACATGAGAATAATGGCTCTGTAATATGTCTGCCTATAAGTTAGGCTTTCAGTTTGCTAAAAAAACAACCAAAAAAAGTACTCCATAGCTACAGTGTGGGAGGAAATGGGATGTTTCTGATCCTGTCTTCTCTATAAAGCCCCATAATCAGAATGACTTTTCTTTGCAACTATGACAGTAAATGTTAGTAGTAAATGTACCAGTTCCAGCCTCCAGTTCGGTAGGCCTAATTTTCTTGAATATGTAGAAATGTTAAAAGGGAAATACTTCTGCTCTTTGCAGTCTTCAGTCTGTTGCAACCCATCCGTAAGATTTGAAAATGGTGAGATTGGTTCCTCCAGTTTTTCCCCTAATATCACCATTTTCATGGTAAAGAAAAAACATTATTTCTTCTCCTCTCCAGACCTTTACAGAGATATTAACAATGAAAATAATATCTTTCGGGCAGCATGCTCTTTCAAAAAATATCTTTCCCCAGCAGATGCATGGAATCTTAGAAGGAAATTGCCCCTAGAACAGGGGCATAGCTAGCCTCTGCTTTCTGGCTGGGCCCTTTATTCTTTAGTATGGGCCCACTGAGTCATGTTTTCGGATAAATGCCTGGCAATTGGAGCAGAAGAGAGTGGGGAGAGGAGAGGCAGCCCAGCCCTTGCCATGGGACCAGAACTGCGAGCGGAGGATCAGCCACCCCCGCCCATCTGGGTGTGCCTGCTTTTCCACCTGTAACACTGCAACTCGTGGCCACCTGCTGCAACGGCGGCAAGCTTGTGTCACTGCCAGGGGCTGCAGTGGGTGGGTGAGCCTGCTGGCCAGTGAGGTGGGCACTGTCCACCCAGGCACAGCTGTAGCTATGCTCTGCCCAGTAAGGTCTAAGCTGGGATTCCTCTGCCACTAGAAACAGGGGTGGAGAGATTCTCCAGAATGAAGCATTTTCTGCTGCATTACCATCAGCAGCCACAGAGATTCTTACTTGATCAAGCCTGTTGCAAAAAAATGTCGGTTTTAAGGAGATGTCAAAATCTTAAGTATAAAACCCACCAATGGTTAAGTGAAACACCTCGGTCTCCAGTACATTTTTACATGGACTCTAGTTTCCTTTCTTTGTGTAAACCAGGGGTGGACAATAATTTTGCCCAGTGGGACAGGTGGAGCTGCAGACAGCTAATCGCAGGGCTGTTTGCTGTGGTGGCTAGGGGGCGGGGGAGAGCAGCGAGTCAGCCCTGAAGGTGGAAAGAGCCTGTGAGGGGCGGGGTGGGGGAAGCAGCGGAGAAGCAGCTGTGGGACTGGAGGGTGAAAAGCTGGCCAGGTGTGGCAGCCAGCAGAGTGAGCCTGTGTGGCTGTAGAGAGCTGGAGGGAGGGAGGCCACAAAGCCAGCTGTGGGGCCAGGGGGCAGCAGAGAGCCGACTGGGGTGAGAGTAGCAGGAAACCAGCCTGTGGGTATGGGGAAGAGGATCAGAGGGTGGCAGCAGAGAGCTGGCTGGGAGGGTGGCAGGCTAGACACAAATGTCTGGTGGGTTGCATCCGGTCTATGAGCCGTATTTTGCCCATCCCTGGTGTAGCATTACTATAGTTAGTCTCAAAGCAAAGCTTAATTGTAACATCTCTAGTTCCATCAATGAAAGTACAGACCACTGGGATGTTGTCTGTAGGATTCCCAAATAAAACTGCAAATAAGAATTCTAGCTCTATTGTTTAATGTAAATGTGCTGCATAACCCTGTTAACCAGAGCAGTTTCTCTGAAATTTAAGTAGGCTTCAGTTTACTTTGAGTTGTAAGTATAAGTGTTTGGTGTACCAAATACGACATGCCAGTATGTCCACTATTTCCATTAGGTGACATTTATAACTGGCTTAACCAGACACCATTCTAGTTACTTTTAAAGGCACTGCATCTCTTAAACTTTGACAGAATTTAGCCTCTCAACAGTATTTTAAGGAAAAAGCCCTACTGCATACAATATTGTTTTAGTTTGGAAGTCTGTTCTTAATGAGCATCAGGACAATTCTTTTGAGTATTAGGGCCAGGAAATTTTATTTCCTAAAATCTATAACGCTGAAAAGACAGAATATCTTGGTGGTATGGTTAAGAAATGACTAAACTTAAAAACATCTAAAATTGTGCAAAATAACTTCTATAAATCTTATATTGTAATATATCACAGCCTGCCAGGGGAAGAAATGTTTTATACTGTTTAATAAGGAGGGCTCTCAGTTTTTCAAGCATCAGCGCCTCACAGTTGAAATGGGTGGGTGTTGGTTGTGGAATCCAAAGGTCCTGATTAGAATGATTTGTGTCCCTTTTGATCCTTAAACTTGTCTCAGAGGAGAATTTAATATTGTCTGTCCTACATCTAATATTTCTTTCCATCTTTCAGAAATTGTATCATAGGTTTTATGATGTTTTAAATAAAGACTGATATTTAATGCTATATCAGTGTGAGACCTAGGTGACAAAAAGTGTGAAATAGTGTATTGCACTAATGTCACAAACTGTGTGTGGTGTCCTAAAAATGTGCCAGTGCATACCCATTTGTAATTTTAAAGTATGTAAATAAATGGAATAGACAATCTGCATGTAACTCTCTGAAGCCATGGAAAAATACTCTTCAAGGCACATTCTGAAGTCTTTACTTCCAGGATTGTCTCCTGAAATCACTTTTTTGTATCAGAACGATTTTAAAAAATTCCATACTAACATCCTTGCTTGAACAAAACTGAGCATTCAGCATGAATTGTATTATGATTTACTAATCTCATGAAGGTCACAACCTTACACAATACACACCACTCATTTTTCTATGTTTAAATTGTCTGATCAGCCAGTAGTTTTAGCAAAGCTGCTAATTTTTTCATGCCAAGATTTACATTAAAATTGTAAGTCTAACGTAAATTTTCCACAAAATAAAATTAAACTTGTAAAACATTTAAAGTGACTGTATGACTACTGCTTTTCCCTACACAATTCGTTGTTCAGATATCTGACAATAAATTACTGTTACACATCTCTAGCTCCTTTCATCTGAGAATTTGCAGATGTTGCAAATATGAAGCCTCTCACCACTGTTAGGTCACGTTGTCTCCATTTGACAAATGGCTTTTTGAAAGTAGAAAGGATAGGTGACTTGTCACACAGTGAGTCAGTAGTGGAAAAGAGGAACATGTAAGAGGCTGGCTCCCATATATCTGCAGAGTTGGAGGCAGAATCTCTTGTTTGTTCAATGGGATTTTGTCACCAGTTCTCTGTAGAACTATTTGAAGAAAACTATGCAAGGGACACCATATTGAGTATCGAGACTGGGTTGCTCATTGGTTCCCTAAAAAAGCTAATGTTACAAGCACTAGAAGGAGCGTGTTTAGAAATTTGGATGCTCTTTTCTTTCCCTTACCTTTTCTGTAGGAGAGGTAGGTATTTGAAAATAATAAATTGTAGGGTTATTCCTGATCAATAGAAATAACAGTTTATAACATAACATGTCTAAATGTTATCTGAGCATATATGTGTAAAATCCCTTGTAGCCAACTGTGTTATTACACAGGACTTCCAGGTCAGCACTGGGTTCCTTGGGTTTTGGTCAGCAAAAGTTACATCTAGTTTCATTAACTTCTCCATCAGTGGAAGCCTTGCATTTAAATCTACAGAAGCAGATTTAAAATTACATATGTTCATTCATAGTATGAAAATAGACAGTTCTCCTGAATGATCAAGTTTGGTCATACTGATCAGATTTGCAGGTGAGACACAGCTGAGGGGTGGTGGGGGGAGTTTGGAGGTACTGTGGAGGGTAGAGCTAAAATTCAAAAGGATCTTGATATATTGGAGAACTGGGCTATAGACTACAAAAAGAAATTCAACAATGGCAAATGTAAGGTGCTACTTTTTGGGGGGGAACAAATGCACAGATGCAGAATGGGGTGATAACTGGCTTGATAGCAGCACTGCTATGAAGATCTGGGACATGTGGTGGATCATAACCTTAATAAGAATCAATGATGTACGGCTATTAGCCAAAAAAACCCAACCAACCAACCAACCAACCAAACAAACAAAAAACCCCACCGCAAATGTAGTTGTATCTCTTATTAACAGAAGCATAGCATGCAAGTCACTGAAGGAAACAGTACTACTCTACTTAGCGATGTTTAGGCTACAGCTGGAGTTGTGTATCCAGTTCTTCTTTAAGTGGCCCGTGTGGATGCTCCACTTCATGTGGTGCCATGTCCTCAATCAAAGATTTCTATGTGCAGTGATTGTCTGGATCACACATGCATTGTCTCTGTCTTGCAGCACCACTGGTGTCTCATTCGGTGCATGTGTAAACCAGTCCCCTCAGTTCCTTCTCTGTCATCCACGGTCTGAGACAGAGATGTCAGCAGTTCATACCTTTAACTCATTTGAGCAATAAAATCGTCGCTGAAATACGGAAGAGCTCAAACTGCAGAAGAATCTTCAGGGAAATGAGCCTCAGCTCTGCCTCAGGAAGAAATAGCAAAAAAGAACCCACCAACAACATACTTCTTGCCGATACCAACTGTGCCAAGATTGAGCACATAATATGGTGATGGGTTCATCAGCAACCACTGTTTAGTGGCACCAAAAGACTTGCAAGGTTCTAATCGTAAGCTGAGAGTCAAAAATAAACTGATCTTACTGTGACACCAAGGAAACAAGTGGCACAGATCCCAGTTTCATTGGTCAAGTCTCTATCACCAGACTTAACATAAACCGTGGTGCTGATAGAAGTTATGGCACTGATTGAAGCACTGTCACTGGCGAGGGCACCTACTAAGACTATAGCGACTGTCATGATGCCGGGACCGATCCCAACTATGGTACTGACAAAGATAGTGGTAGCAATGTCAGCTCGGGACAAAAAACACACATCGAAAGGATGTTGTTGCCGTCAGAGAGAGATGCAAGTAACTTCCACACCAGTCATCACCACTGTTTGGCACAGACACTTCACCAGTCCACATCGCACCTGACAAGGCTGTCTCCTACATACCATTTTCCAGCAGAGATGAGGATGAGGCAGATGGAATATTCCCCTCTCAATATTCCAGTGTTCCTCACCTACCTGACCAACTTGCAAATCTTCAAAATATAGTTCTGTATCGGTCACCCAACCATCAACTTCTTTGCAACACCACAGAATCATGGATGTCCCCACTTCTGCTTGAGAGCAGGTCTAGGAATCCACTTGATGGGAGGATGTGTTTACCCTCAATTGGAGTACAGATCTTTTACACATTCCCACCCATACCAGTGGTATCCAGAATCCTCAACAAAATACACATCGACAGGGCAAATGTAATACTGATAGCATCCATGTGTCCCAGACAAACCTGGTATTTTTACCTACTTCAGATGTCAGTATGCACATCAATCGCTTTTCTATGATGCACTTACCTTCTATGCCAAGACGACAGTGGGCTGCTTCACCCAAATCTAGAGAACCTTCACTTCCTGGCCTGGCTCCATCATGAAGAACTAAACAGTTTGGAACAAGATAAACATATTACTAAATATAAGAAAGCCAATACCACAAAAGACTTATCTTTAAAAAAGGCATAAATTCAACATAAGGTGTTGAGACAGACATATTAGTGTTGCATGGGCATTGATCCCTGTCACACTGGAATGTATCCTAGAACTAAAGAAATCAGCATTTTCGATGAACTTTATCAGTGTTCACTTAGCAGCCCTCACCACCTTCTATCATAAAATCAATAATACCACATTGTTCACATACCTACTAGTTAAATGCTTCATGTTTGGTATTTAGAGCATTGACCCAGATATGCAGGCCCCCCCCCCCAACACTTTGGGATCTGAACCTAGTTCTGTGAGATGTTACTAAGCCTCCATTCAAGACCTTAACAACACGCTCATTTATGAATATTTCCATGAAGGTGGCATTTTTAGTGGCCCATCAGGAGAAATCTGGGTACTAAGGGTGTATTCACTTTACACTGTCTTTTACAAAGACAAAATCACTGTTATCATTCAATCTAAGATTTACACTAAAAATTACCTCAACTTTTCATATAAAATATGCATTATTATATACATTAAATGTCAGAGATGCAGTAGAATTCTATCTAGACAGAACACTTCAGAAAATCCTCTAAATCTTTGTATCCATCACAGACCAATCCAAAGGTGCAGCCATCTCCACACAGATATTGTTGAAATGGATCTCAGGACACATTCACTTATGTTACTAACAAAAAAGTGGGCAAACCCCTATAAGGGGTCAAAACACATTCCACCAGAGTAATGTCTACATCTGTAGCATTCCTGAGTAACGTACCAATCTCAAACATCTATAGAGCAGCTATTGGGACCTCAGAACATATTTTCAGGCTTTCAGAGCAGATGCCTTGATAAGCTTTAATAGTACTGCTGTCTATTCATCCAAGTAATGCCAAAATCCTATCCATCCAGTTGGAGCACTGCTTTAGAGTGACTTGGAATGCAGCACCCCCAGAGACACGACTTGAAGGAAAAGAAGATTAATCACCCTGTGCAGTAACTGAGATTCTCTGAGATGTACCCCTATGAAGGCTCCACTGCTTAACCTATCTTTCTTTCTACTTTGGAGTTCAAAGTAAGGACTCTGTAACAGAGAAGGAACAGAAGTGGAAGGTCGCATATGTGCCAAATGAGACACCCAACAGCACTGTGAAATGGGGACAATACATAAATGAGCACTGCTAATGATCTTAATTTGAGGATGCACCAGCACTTGTTGTGGTGAACCCACAAGGCAACACATCTTGAAGAACCTTAGTTAGTGCACACGTTGAATAACCTACACTTGTCATGACTGCTGTACAGAAAGCACATAGAGAAGCTGGAAAGGATCCAGAGGTGACCAACAAAGATGATCAGAGATGAAATGCAAGCCATATAAGCAAAGACTGAAGGAACTGTGTTTAGTTTGGAAAAGTACATGGGGGGCAGGGACATGATAGCAGTCTTCAAATATTTGAAAGGGTTCTATAAAAACAAAGAAGAAAAGTTGTTCTCCCTTGTCATTGAAAGCAGCAGAAGAGGCAATGCGTTCAAATTACAGCAAAGCAGATTTAGATTATATCTCAGGAAAAACCTCCTAACTATAAAAACAGTGGGGCAATGGAAAAAACTGCCTAGGGAGGACATGTACCTGCCTTGCATGGTTTAGAGATGCAACACATCCTATACTTTGGAAGGGTGTTAGACTAGATAAGCCTTGCAGTTCTATCTCTGTCTGTGGTTCTATAACATACTAAAATGGCTTGATTATCAAAAATAGGGGTGCAAAATTTGTCTGCTGAAAAAACAGAACTGCATGCCTGAATAGATATCATTTGTGCACACAAGTGGCAATGTACAACATGACTTTGTGAATACTCGTGGATTCATATGAGCCTGTGTGTAGTTGTGTGTGCAAAGTAGTTGAGCATCAGTCTTTGAAAATGGAACCTAAAATGTTTGGTAATGGTTTTGGTACAGTCTGAGAAAGTTTTGGCTTCCCAATTGACTGCTCGACTGTAGCTTCAGAATGCTGTATCAGTACTATTTGCAAGCTCTTTCGTTTTTCCTCAATTTTAGGCTGTCATTTGTTCTTCGTTTTTTGTGTAGAATGGAGCCTTTTTAACTAGTTATGCTAATATTCTAACTTTCAGGAGAAAAGTATGAACTCCACGCTGCAACTGACACTACTCCCAGTGTTGTAGTCCATGTATGTGAGAGTGACCAGGAAGATGATGTGGAGGAGGAGGAGGAACGCATGAAGAAACCCAAACCAAAAATTATTCAGACAAGAAGGCCAGAGTATACACCTACTCATTTAAGCTGAAGTTAATTCTAGCTTTGAAGGGTTTCAAGTAGATGTATACAAGAAGAAAACTTACTATGGAAATGTCAGGTCACAGTTCTGGTGACAGTGACAACAACAGTAGTAAGAAAAATTCCAATGTTATGTTGTTCAGAAAAACACTGGAAGTTTCCTCATTTTTTTTTAATGCTGCACATTGGTTAATATTATATGAAACCCAGAATCAACTCCTGATCATAGTTAGGGTGGTCAGAAAAAGGCATTTTGAGAAAGAATTGATAAAACTGACTCAAACATTTGTTTTCAAGTATTCTAGACTGCTTCATTATAAAACAAATGGGGAAAGCTTTCTTTGTTATATCTCTCACATGATAGTCCTCTAAATCATAGGCTAGGCATTGTGAAGTATGTATGATACTGGGAGAGTTTAAAGATATGGGAATTGTAAATGTTTGGTATTTTTTTTTTTCCTTACATTAGGCTCTTTTGTGCATGTATTTTATTGACATTCAAAAATTTTGGATTATTTTCTGTATAGTTCTCACTTCACACTTTTTGAAATCTGGGAAATTGTCTTCAATGTTTATCATCTCAGCATCCTGTGTGTCTCACTGTATGTATGTTTTATCGATACCCCATTTGCAGTGGGCATATTGTGTAGCACAGTATATTGTCTTTTAGTGCAATACAACTTGTGCTTTTAAAATTTTAATCTGTTATTAAATGCCTGGGGGGGGGGGTTGTCTAAGAAAGTTATAAGGAATCTGTGCAATAGAAAAATTGTTCAGGTAAATGGTTTTTAAATTATTTAAACTTTTCAGTTATACATTTTTAGGTAATACTGTTTCAGTTTTTATTTTCTCCTTTGAAAAACAAAATTCTTAAACATGTAAGTAAACCTAGTACTGTATATTCACAGCGGTGTACAGTTTTTCAGTGAGAAGTATGGCCGTGGAAGAAAACCTGAGCTGTATTACTTTTTATGTTAACTTGTACATTGTAGCAGTTGCTGTTAAACTTTTTAATAGTAATTCAATACACATGATGTGAAAGATTTCAGATGTATGGTAAATTTGAGAGGGATGGAGTGCCTTTTCCCCATTAATTTGTGATGGGATTGTTATACTAGTTGAACACTTGCATATTTTCTAATGGCTGTGTATGTCCAATACGTATGTATTCTCTTTTGGCTCTGTTTCCAAAACAGGCTGGTATTTAAAAATGCTTGATGCCAAGTAATAATGCATGCTTCATCAGTTCAAGTGATGGCTTGCTATGGGAACAGATGAACTTTCATTCTGTTTGGTTTGGGTACTGTTTTAAGGACAGCAGTGAATGATGTACAGGCTTTCTGTCATGTTTACATAACAAAAAACCACATGCTGTACCAGTTCAAGTGTTTCTAAGAATCTGCTTTTAAAATGGAGATTCTAACTTTGAAATATTTTAGTACTTTTTACAAATACACTAATATATTAATAAAATATACTCTCGGGGATGAGCATGTTTCTCTTTTAGAAGGAGAGATTTCAGGAGGTTGACATGTTTGTGGAAATAAAGACCCTGATTCTTTTATTTAAATCAGTTGGAGTTTTGTCATTAGATGTAGAACTAGACTTGGGATGAGCAGTGTAGCTATTACTCTAAGATAAAATGCATTATGTGCCATTTGTGGGAAATGTTGACTTGGAGGCCCAACGTAATAAGCTTATAGGTGAAAATAAAGCAAATATTATAAAGAATACAATACTGTATGTACTGATGAATTTGTACAATCATTCCAACTGATAATACAGTGTAGACCCCATCCAACTAAAAGCCTGCCATTCTGCTGACCAAGATACAAAATAATATTGTGACCAAAAAGAACAGAAACCTGTTAAATCTCAGTACTAGTCTGGAATCATAGGGCCCTTTTCTGATGGATTAGATTTACTGCACAACATGCAGGTGCACACACTACACTGACTTTAGGGTCTTATCTGTGACAGAGAGAGAGATGCTATCCCCATGCTGTGGTGTTTGATACAAGGTTTGCAGGTGTAGAATGTCACCCAGAAAAACTTTAGGTCAGGGTGTATTTTATTGCTGATTTCATGCAGTGTATAAATACAGAGATACATGAGCTACTTTTGTGCTGCTGAAGTGTAAGCATCAGACTGCCATGTGTGGCATTTTGTTCTTTTATTTTTAAGTGCAGGGTACAATGACCAAACTAGAGAAACATCAAAGGCCTACCACATGTCTCTAGCATAGCTTTCTAAGACTCCTCATGTAGCCTAAGATACCTCTGCTAGATTTGATGCAGATGTTTTATACTTGCCCTTTGTTCAGCACAAAACCATTGAACTAACTTCTGTAGCATTTTCCTCCACCTCCTCTTTTGCTACCAGTATAGACTCTGGACACTGGGTGCTATTACTGTTGCCTCTATGGAACTGCCAAGGCACAGCATTTATTTTCAGTAGAAAAAGAGAATGTAAAAGAGTGACATGATTTTCCATGTTAGCATGCACTGAAACATTCTGCCTAATGGAAGTTGAAGGTAGTCATTCTGAATCAGAACTATGAATGATTTGGTCTGACTGCACTCACAACTGTGTTTGTGAACACAGATGGCTGGATGGCAACTGTCCATCTTGTTGTATGCCCCCAGCTTGTGTATCCTGGGCTGAGTCTTGCTCTCTTAGCGCTATTATGGTGTATGGCTCCCTCTGTTTCTGTATGAAAATAACTTGTGTTAAGAGAAACTGGTATTTTATAAGATTGTATGGAACATATTTAAATTAAAATATTTGGATTGTCTACTTAAAAATGTCATGGTGTTTGTTTATGCATGAAGTAGTAGTTGAGGGGTTTTGTGTAAAAATGCTTAAACTTCAACTGTCCAAAAATATATTGAGATAAGGACTTTCTCCCAGCTCCAGGGGCTTCATTGGCACCTGGCACACAGAGCACATGCCCTGAGTCTTAGTGCCGGTGCCCCAAGTGTTGGGGCTGCCTCGTCCCAGACTGGGGACCCTGGCCAGGGCGATCTCCGCAGCATCTGCTTCTCCAGGCCCCGGCCCCAACTGGGCATTGAGGCTGGGAAACCCGCAGCAGCACCTGCCTTTCTGGCCCCAAAACCAGCTGGGGATCCGGGGCCAGGCTGGAGGTGGCAGGAGCCCGATGAATTATCGGGCCTGGGTGCTGGAACGTGGCCAAGGGGGCGTGGCGTGGGCCCAGGGGGCATGGGTCTTTCCAGGGCCAGTGACATTCCTGCCTAGCTCGCTGGATAAGCTTAGATCCTTGCCAACCAAATTTAATTATATTAAGTACAGAAAAAGTCCACAGCTTTGCACTAATGGATTCAGAAGATCTATAAATATGGTGGCTGGATGTTTGCTTTTCACTAAACATTAATGTCACTTTAAAGAGTCAATCCCAGCCTTTTTTGGTACCCATGAGTAATTTCCTGGGATAATTCCCATCTGTGTATGATACCTTTCAAACAGTTTGATAGTCTTTTACAACATTATTTAGTCTCCTTAAAAATTCTCACTTTATTAAATTTTTCAGTGTCAAAATTTAAATAGGTTAACCTATTCAGCCAGCAAGACTAGTCACTGGAAAACTACTAATTACTAGACATGAAAATGTGTTAAAGGACCACCTCTTAATCCAGAGCAAGTATTTTTATTTTAAAATAATTACGAAGAGGAAGATGTTTCACTGATGTCAGTGTTGGTCAGTTTTACGTTGGTTTAGTTTGTGGAAACAAATACGTGGCAGTTGCCATGTTCACTAGTTCCACTCTGTTTTATGAGTTTCACTCACTGTCCTGAAACTCCAGCAAAATGAAAAATGATATTCTTCCATTCAAGAAATATTGCTTATTAGAATTGTTGCCAATATGTGTTCATTCTTATGAAATTGGTATAGATAAGCTGTGTACTAAACTACAAGTGTTACCAGAATATGGCACTTATTCATAGTAGGGGGTGAGGTCCAAAAATGCATAGGGCAAAAATTATTTTGAGTATGCTGTTATTTCTGGAAGAGCATGCAGTGCAGAAGTCTGTATGCTGTCATTAGTGTAGCCATCAAGAAGTACTTAAGAATTTAGAGTTCTAATTCCTTAAGATGAAGAAGTAAAGTACCTGACTCCCAATAAAGTTCTCACATCCTTTGAAAATTCTAGTTATTTCCCTGTGTAGTTCAACTATATTTTAGCAACATGCTAGAAAACAATGTCTTGGCAAAACATGGTCAGCTAAATTGAAGTTCTCTACTAAATTTTTTTGCATCCCAATTATATGTTGAAGCTCAAGTGATAAAGAACTAGGTTAGATACTTTATCCGTGTAGAACTGAGTTTTAAAATAGTAGATCTTTGGGTTTATCGCTTGAGTTTTATCCCCCATGTTTTTGCTCCAGTTCACCGAAATTGATGATCATTTTCAAATATCACAAACTTCTTTTTATTGTATGTGTTATCATGTATTTATAAAAATGCATGTTATTGACCCATATTCACATGGAAGGTAAAATACTAAATGTTGTGTATCATGGTAACAGTGGAGCCAGACAGATGTTTCATATCATCCAATTTAATCACATTTACTTAGCAGGAATTTTTTACTTAAAGTCCTGCAGTCTCTTTACTCACAACTCCCATCGCTTGAGTAATGGCTGCAGCATTGGAGCCTATATCATTAATTTGTCCCGTCTAGTCTCTCTTTAATATCTAAAATAATAGAGCCCATACCACCTCAGTTGGTCTAAATACCCAGTTCTTATGGTCCCCTCACTTATCTCCATTTGCCAGAAGAGGAGGAGAGTAATAAAAGAATCATCAGGTGGCATGAATGCGAAGTAAGAGAGTGGAAGTGTAGCCGTACATCCTCGCTTGTCGCAAGGCAGTGGTGGGCCTTGCCCATATACTCTTTCATGGCTCAGCAGGCTCTTGAGGAGGTCCCTAGGCAACTGGAGCATCAGGGAGCTTAGTGGTTCTCAGCTGGTTGCTTCCCAAACTTCCTGGTACCAGCCATGTGACTGGAAACTGGAAGTTTGCCAAAAGTTGCCTGACATTCCCATGTAGCTTATGCTAAGAATCAACAGCTGAAGCAATAGATCAGGAGTACTTGACTTTTCCCTTTCATGGCGGGCTAGATAGAAATGTTAGATGGGCCAGATCTGACCCATGGGGCTGTATTTTGGCCACCCTTTCTATAGACCTTCAGAGCTCCAGCAGAGCCCATCATTTCAACTTGACCCAGTCCACATGTAAGTCTCAGTCAGGCCTTTAAAGGTCAACTTGGGGAGTAAACCTGTTAGTGCTTCCTCTCATGATTGCCTTATTCACCAGTTCAGCATCAGGTGTCTTACATTGTGCCACATGCGTTCTTCTTCCTCACAGCATCCCTTCTACTTGGGAGAAGGGAGTCTGCTGCAGCACCTGAGGGAGGGCTGGGAGTTACCATAGTGCTTGGTCTATAGTAAGCAGGTGATGTACCATTGGCCTTCTTCCTCTAATAGGGCTCTCCTCTTATGTCAGTCTTCCATTGTTCTCTATCTTCCCCCTTACTGCTTTTTTAAGTCTGAACAGGCCCATCTGTAATACATCAGTTGGTAATTTCTTGATAGAGTCTCAGACTCTAAAGCCAAAAGGGACCAGGATGATCATCTAGTCTGACTTCCTGCACAATGTAGGTGTCCAAACCACACCTACTCAATCAAGCAATAAGCCTCTAACCTATGACTAAGTTATTAAAGTCCTCAAATCATGATTTAAAGACTTCAAAATACAGACACCAGCAAATGAGTCATGCCCCACACTACAGAGGAAGGTGAAAAAACCCCAGAGCCATAGCCAGTCTGCCCTGGCTGGAAATTCCTTCCTGACCCCAAATATGGCAGTCAGTTAAACCCTGAGCATGTTGGGAAGTCTCACCAGCCAGTCACCCAAGAAAGAATTCTCTGTAATAACTCAGAACCCACCCCATCCACCCTCCCTTCTTAGGCCACTTGCATATCCACCACCAATAGTCAAAGATCAGTCAGTTTCCAAAGTAGGTTATCCCATCATACAATCCCCTCCATAAACTTATCAAGCTCAGTTTTGAAAGCAGTTATGTTTTTTGCTCCCACAGCTCCCCTTGGAAGGCTATTCCAGAATTTTACTCCTCTGATGGTTAGAAACCTGCATCTAATTTCAAACCTAAATTTCCTGATGGGCAGTTTATATCCATTTGTTCTAGTGTTGATATGGGTGCTGTATTCAAATAATTCCTCTCCCTCCCTGCTATTTATTCCTCTGATATATTTAGAGAGAGCAATCATATCACCCCTCAATCTTCTTTTGGTTAGACTAAAAACCAAGCTCCATGAGTTTCCTCTCATAAGGCAGGTTCTCCATTTTGTGGACCATCCTTGAAGCTCTTCTCTGCACCTGTTCCAATTTGAATTCATCCTTTTTAAACATAGAGGACCAGAACTGCACTCAGTATCCCAGATGAGGTCTCACCAGTGCCTTGTACAGTGGTACTGACACCTCCCTGTCTCCACTTGAAAATTCTCTGCTGATACATACTAAAACTGCATTAGCTTTTTTTGTGGCCACATCACACTAGCAGCTCATAGTCAGCCTGTGATCAACCAGTTGTACCGGATCCTTCTCCTCCTCAGTCTGTTCCAATTGAAGTGTCCTCAACTTTTAAGAAAAATTCTTATTTGTCCCTAAATGCATGACCTTGCACTTCCCATTATTAAATTTCATCCTGTTCCTGATATTCCAGTTTACAAAGTCATCCAGATCTTTTTGTATGGTATCCTGATCCTTCTCTGTATTGGCAATACCTCCCAACTTGGTGTCATCCACAAACCTTATTAGCACATTCCAACCTTTTGTGCTAAGTTCAGTAATAAACAGTTTAAATAAAATCAGTCCCAACACCGATCCCTGAGGGACTCCACTGGTAACCTCCTTCCAGCTTGACAGTTCACCCTTCAGTGTGACCTCTGTTGCCTCTTGCCTCCTCTTTAACCAGTTCCTTATCCACCTTACTATGTTCATATTAATCCCAGTCTTCCGTGACTTAACTAATAATTTCCTATGTGGAACAGTATCAAATGCCTTGCTGAAATCTAAGTAAATTGAGTCCACTGCATTCCCTTTATCTGAAAAATCTGTTGTCCTCTCAGAAAAGGAGAGCAGGTTAGTCTGGCATGATCTACCTTTTGTAAGGCCATGTTGTATTTTATCCCAGTTACCATGTCTTCAATATCCTTAAATACTTTCTTTTTCAAAATTTTCTTCAACACTGCTACACTCAGGGACACCACCCTGTGCTGGGATGTTTAGTTCTATATGTGCTGTGTGCTCTGCCCTTTGAACCTCTTCACTTTGTGCCCTTGTTTTGGCAGTCCAATAGTTGCCTTTCAATGGCTATCACTAAAGCTTTGTACTTTTTTCCCCTGTCATCAGATCACCTTTCCTGACTCTAGTGATGTTTTCCTTAAGATTATTTTGAGAAGTTCCAGGATTTTCTCTCCTAGTTCTCCTAAAAATCTTATATACATCTTTCAGGTCCTCACTGAAGTTTAAAGAGACTTCAATTTTTGTCTGACGTTTTCACTGTCCTCCATCTATTTTATTTAATCTCTTCTCCCACAACGTTCTTAGATTGTTTTTATTCAAAAACTGAACAGATATCTATTTTTGGAGACCTGGCCTTTCCTGTTTTTATAACAGTTGTGACCTCTGCACTCACACAAGAATAGCTAGATGAAACCTTGAACTTTCACTGCAGTAAAATATGGTGTCTGAGAAGCTAATGTAAAACAAGAATGTGGGTTGATAGAAAACCTGACCACTCCTCTGGCTGTAGCATTATCAGTGCTCTTGGGGTTGAATAATTTAAAAACAAAACAAACAAACAAAAACATTCTTCTGAAAATAAGTGTAGCTTGAACTTTACGTGCTCTTTTGTGCAGTGGCACATGATGTGCAATTTACAGAATTACTTCAGATTTCACTTGCATCCACATCAAGACAGAGTGTTGAAGTGTTTAAATCTTTCAAAAGTTAGAGGTATCCAAAGATGGGAGATAGTATATCTTTTGTACAGAGAAGCCGGCTTGAAATCTATCACCCTAACAATTAGTTCCAATTTGGAGGGGAAAAAAGTGGGGAGGGGACCCTACTGCTTTTGCAAATAGTTCTTTCTGGCTCAACTCTGGCTCAAAAGCCTCAACACATGTTTGAAAGGAAAATTAAAATGGTTCTGCTACTAATCCCAGGGAAGTCTAAAGAGGAACTGAAAATACTGTATTTTTCATGCTTCATTTTAAAGATCTACAAAACCTAATTGCTTTCAGTTTTTGTTTTCTTTTCCTAGTGCACTTACATTGAAAACTGCCCCAAAACATGCTTTTTGGACCAAAAATGTTTTAAAAGTAGACCCCCATTCTATATAAGGGGGCATCAAGACTTCAAAGAGAAATAGCCAAAATTCAAATAATATGCAAATTAGATTGTGTGAAAGCAGGGCTGAATCGTGACTATGGATTCTTTTCACATTATAACAGGTACAGTGGGGCCCTGTTAGCGTGCAAACTGTTTGTGCACAGTTCCAGTTAGCACGCACTCTGATCATGTCCCCAGAAGCCAACAAGGTAACACGCGAGACTCAGTAGTGCTCGGTGCCTACAACCGGAAGTTGGCTGGCAAACGGAAACACATGGAGTGAGCCTTATGAGCGCTGCCTTTTTCTTTTCATGACCATTGTGGAAAGACGTGTCACGCTTGGCAAAGGTCCCTGGCTGCCGGCAGTGATCTGTGCGCCAGTCAGCACTTGTTGCTGCGTATGCGCAGCTTAGACGGAACATTGGTCCCATTTACACACGGCCCATTTAATGCACAGTCATAGCGGCTTGTCCCCTGACGCCCACATGTTAACGGGTTCCCACTGTAATTGTCACAGTGTGACCTGATCCCATGTCTTACACTCCCCTGCATTTATTCTCATGCAGTTCTGTAAGTTTCCCCTCTTCAAAGCATCTGACGAAGTGGGATTTTCTCCCACAAAAGCTCATGCGATTAATAAATCTGTTAGTCTTTAAGTGCCATAAGACTCCTTGATTTTTTTTTTTGCCCCATTCTATATGTTCCTCCGAGTGTATCTTTCTACATCTCATCTTATGTATTAGTGTTAGAAATAACAATATAGGTAGGTGCCCAGCAGGTGGAGCTTAATAGCCAACAATATTAAACTGCTCGCTATTTAGCTAAAGTAAACAACCACTACTCCTGTAAGCCTCTTATCATCTTTGAGCTCACTGTAGGAAGACCACTGCAGATTTGCAGGAGAGAGAGGGGTGTGGCCTTCACACATCTGTTGCTTTTGAATACAGCTGATTAAAATATAGACTGTATAATAAGCTTGTAGTAAACTATGTGGTGAAATTCCCTTTTAGTGATGAAAATCTCAAACTTGCGTACAAATTGTAAGAAGCATCTTAAGTTCTAACCCTGGGAATACATAAGTACCCTTTGATTTCACATGTGAAATCATTTCTTCCCTGTTGTCCCACTGAATTGTTTGCCTGATCACAGCTTAAAGTAATGGCCCTTCATTCATAAGCAGAACCAGAGGTGTGTGCAGGAAACTGGGGGAGTTGGAACAGGGTTCTTGCATTCAACCTGTGAACAGACCAGGCTGCAGTTCAGGCCATTGAGCTTATTTCTACTCATAGACTAGAGTTTTTGCATGTTGCTGTAGAGTCTTTAACATACAGAGCTCAAGTGCTGCTGAACAGAACACCTTCTGTAGGTCCTCAATACTTGGATGGACTGTGAAATTCTTTTGTGAGGGTTGGTGGATGGAAATAAATATTACATGAAGATTACAAAGAACACATGAAAAGCAACGTTTACGAAGACTTGCATGTATTACATGCTGATATATTGTTTTTAAAAAATTCTTCATATTACAAAATTTCAGACTAGTGTTAATTTAAACCCCAGATTTAAATTGACTATTTCAGAGCACATGTAACTCAGAAGCTAAGCTACATACAAAAAAATCAGCGAACTAAGTTAGGAGAAGAAAACTTAAAGCTACTTTTAAGTTATCTGTATTGCAGTAACATATTAGCAATTGACACACAAACACTTCATTATGGTCTCTAGTAGCTACAGTGGCTTTGCCAAATTTTATTATGTGAAGACACACAATAGTCATAAAGATCTAAATTCCATATAGAGAGACCTTTTGTACAATAATAGTATAGTTCAGATATTCTAATTTTGGAATCATCACAGCTGTATAAAAAGATGAGTCTGGGTGTTGGATTTTTAATCTGCCTTTTAGAAAGTTTTTGCTGACTTAAAACAATCCTAGCATTGCTAATTCACTTGTAAGTGAATGTATAGAAAATAATGAGAAAAATTATAGTTTGTGTATTAATATACAATCCTATACATGGGCATGTCTTAGACTACTAAAAATGTCTAAAATGAATTCATATTACATGAGCAACAGCAGCATGGAAAGTAAATATATTTACAAGTTAGGCCCTCATTTATCCAAAAGCATTTTGTAATGTGAGTGAAAAATGGAAGCAAATTCAAAAAAAAAAAAAAAAAAAAAAAGCTGCAGTTAATACCTCTACCTCTATGAATTCTGTAGCTTTATCTAAAGTCAATGGAAGTTTAGTGGGTGCTAAATTGGGCCCTTGATCTGCTCTTTAAACTATTTTATACTACTGAAACCAATGGGGCTATTGACAGAGAAAAATACTACTCAGCAAGGGTAAGGGTGCTGCTATTTAGTCCTGAGGCTGAACTTTTTCTCAGTTTAGGTTGTTTTATCAAATGTGTCTCCTATGTTCTTATATAGAGCTTGATCCCATAAAGTGTGCAGTACTTTGGTTGATCGAACGAAACACTTTAGCACTTGCTTTTCCTTTATGTCAATGGGGAATTATTTATTTGCTTGAGTACTGAGCTATATTCAGCTCAGGTGAGGCCACATCTAGAATACTGTGTCCAGTTCTGGGCTCCACACTACAGAAAGGATGTTGACAAATTAGCAAGAGTCTGGCGGAGGGCAAAGAAAATGATTGGAGGGTGGGGCACATGACTTAGGAGGAGAGACTCAAAGAACTTGGCTTATTTAGTCTGCAGAAGAGAAGACTGAGGGGGGATTTGATAGCAAACTTCAACCACATGAAGGGGTGCTCCAAAGAGGAGGGAGCCAGGCTGTTCTTCGAGCAGTGTCCTCGACTGCTCCACTTCAGGTGTGTGTGGGCACACCCTGCACTTGGATCGGAGATTTCGCAGCAGTACCCCTGCTGGGGGGAGGCACACTCCGAGAGCAAGGCAGCATGATTTTTGTGCCAGAGTGATGCACATGCCTCCCCCTCCCATCCCTCAGTTCGCCTCTAACCTCTCCGACCACAGGATGGAGTTCGCGGCAGCTCCACATCGTTTTCCCCATTTCATCTCAATCAGACAATACATCTCCCAACATACTTCCCAAAGCCACATACTACCCCACAGCAAGTGGCTCTCCATACTTTAGATGTGAGGTGCGCCCTTACTTTCTACCTCCAAAGAACGAAAGACTTCAGAAAAATTCTCAGACTTTTCATTTCCACCACAGAGCGCTTTCTGGGTAACCCAATATCAAAGCAGAGACTCTTGAACTGGATATCCTCATGCATAAGGACAGCTTATACATTATCAGGAGTTAATCCACCTGACACTATTTGAGCACATTCAGCCAGATCACTTGCCACATACACAGACTTCCTCCACAATGCACCACTCCTACACATCTGCCAAGCCGCCACATGGTCATCGGCGGACACCTTTGTAAAACATTATGCTATAGACCAACTCTCCAAACTGGACACTGCTGTTGGCCTAGCAATATTGGGAACATCACACTCCCCACACTCCAAAGTTCCCACCTTCTCGGCAGGAAACTGCTAGATACTCACCTGAAGTGGAGCAGTCAGGGACACTGCTCAAAGAAGAAACGGAGGTTACTCACCTTGGTGCAGTAGCTGGAGTTCTTCGAGATGCGTGTCCCAAACATGCTCCACTACCCTCCCTCCTCCCCTCTACTTCAGAGCATACCTTTCACATCGGGTCTCCACAGTAGATGGGGAACTGAGGAATGGGAGGGGGAGGGGGCGTGCATCACTCTGGTGCGAAAATCATGCTCACTCTCAGAGCGTGCCTCCCCCCAGCAGGGGTACTGCTGCGACATCTCTGACCTAGGTGCAGAATGTGCCCACACACACCTGAAGTAGAGCATGTCAGTGACACGCATCTCGAAGAACTCCGGCTACTGCACCAAGGTGAGTAACCTCCATTTCTCAATAGTAGCAGAGGACAGAACAAGGAGCAATGGTTTCAAACTACAGCTGGAGTGGTTGAGGTTGGATATTAGGAAAATCTTTCTTACTAGAAGGGTGGTGAAGCATTGGAATGGGTTACCTACAGAGGTGGTGGAATCTCCATCTTTGGAAACATTTGAGGTCTGGTTAGACGGACCCCCTGGTTGGGCTGATTTAGTGTGAGTGGTCCTGCTTTTATCAGGGAATTGGACTAGTTGACCTCATGAGGTCCCTTACAACCCTATGACTTTATTATTCTATATCAGGCTAGCATGCTTGGTACCTTGTACGATTAAGCCTATTGAGCAATGATGTTGATATCATAATATCCCTGAAAAACAAAATGAATAAATTCCATCAGGGACTATTTGGCAGTTAGGTGACAAATAACATATTAAAAGTCCATTATGGATAGTGGTGTTTCTATCTACTTATGTTCTCTAAGAATTTATATGTCCTTCAATGTACTGGATCATTTCCATTACTTACATGTAATTTATTTTCTGTCCTAGGATGCCTTTGAAAAAACTTTTTCCTAGTCTCTCTATGGCATTGCATAAATCAATACCCAGGGAATGATTTTCTTTAAACTAAACACTTTATGAAAATATTCTTTAGTCAAGTACATTTTAAAAGAAAAGAAAATGAGAAGCCAAGTCAATTGGCACATATTTCATGTGTAGTTTGAGGGCAAGAACATATACAGAAGGAATCAATGTTTTGTTGCAAAATGGAGTTGTAATCCAGTCTTTGTCACTTTGATATTGCAAAGATCAGTATTATTTTAAAAATGTTACATTGAAATAATCTGGTTGAGAAAAAAATTGACTTTTTTGTGCTGAAAAATGATTATATGGAAAAAGTATGTTTGTAAGTAAAAATTTTGTTGTGGGAAAACTGTTGCTTGCCTTGCCTGTAATTGCTTTATACACGCAGTGTAAAGTGGCTGGTTTTGAAAGAAGGTAATTGCCCTGTTTCTTTTAAAATCCAGTTCTCAAGCTGTTGTATTGTTTCCAGCTACATTAAAGAAAGAGGAATTATTTGAAATGTAACTTATTTCCTTTACTAGTCATGGCATTTTAGTTATTGAACCACTCAGTTTCATGGGTAAGTTTAGATGAACTGAGCTGCATCATTATTTGCAATACTTCTCATAAGATTACCAGAACAATACTGAGATTTTGAAGAGATTGCAGGGAGAATAGGAGGCAGACTGAACAGGGCATGATGGAGAGTGTGGTTGGCAGAAAGAGAGACTGTGCTAGATAGGAGACCAAGGGAAACA
Organism: Podocnemis expansa; assembly: GCA_007922195.1. Lineage (NCBI taxonomy): Eukaryota > Metazoa > Chordata > Testudines > Podocnemididae > Podocnemis > Podocnemis expansa. The sequence goes on along the minus strand of ML682069.1, from coordinate 12,144,448 downwards.
GGGAGGCGGGAGCTAGGCAGGAGGCAAAGGAATTGAGGCAACAAATGGAAAACAGGAGATTTGTGGGGAAAGCCTGGAGGGAAGGGTGAGTGTACAGCAGCCATCACTGGTGTCTCTTGCTGTTTTCCTGCTGAATGTGAAGATGGTGCAGTCTGCAGAGTCTGGCTGGGCCAGACTAGATCTGCACCACAGCAAGAAACATGCAAATCTGCTGCAGTGCAGATGGCTAGAGGAGCAGTGAGTAGAATGGAGGAGAGGAGCCACCAATGTACTATTTTTAGTTTGTTTACAAGGAGTTTATGCAATTAAGAATGATACGTGCATGCAAACATGTTCTGTATTTCAAGGGGTAACTATGCAAAGAACCCAATCAAATTCAACAGAGACATGACTGAAAGGTGGAATGCATGTAGATGTACAACACATTTTCTAGAGAACAGCTCATAAAATCCTAGGGTGAGAAGGGACTACAAGGGTCAACTGGTTTATCCCCCTGCCAAGATGCAGGATTTGTTGGATAGCCAAGACAGATGGCTAACAAGCCTCTAATTGACATGTCCCTCTGTACGCTATAAGAGAAGGTAATTAGATTCTTCTTCAAATGATGGCACATGTCCATTCCACTGTAAATGAATATGCACCTAATAGACTGTTTGCAATTTTTTCCTTCAACACTACACTTTGGGGTGGCTTGAGAACCTTTTTCTACTGTGTGTCACTGTTTACACATACAGAGTGGAGTTAACCACACTTCCCTCCCCCCCAGGTCCTTTTTAACCACCAATGACAGTTGTCTTTGCAGTAACAAGAGCGACATCGCTCCAGGTTTTTTCCTTCTTACCTTGGTAAAGAGCCTGTTTCTCTTAGATTTAGTAGTCAGTTAACAATAGCATAGACAACGCTAGTGATAAGTTTCAATTTAAAGTAGGCTTTTATTCTGACCAAATTTGACTTTTGGTATTGGGACTGGTACCAGAGCTTGCTCTCCAAGGTTAAGATGTCAGTCATGTAGCAGACCCATGCCAGTAAGCAACCCACACTGCACCTATTTGAAATTCCTAGAACCCCATATGAGTGACAGGTGTTGCATCTTCAAAGGGTTTAAACCCTTCCCCAAGAAGGACAGAGGCTATGTCTACACTAACGGTGGCAAATTCACCACCATCAGATCAATTTTTTTTCCCTCTCTGAGCAGCAGTGAAGACCCACTCAATCAATCCAGAAGTCAATCTAATAAACCCTTCTCCAAAAAACGCATAGTGCTGCATCGATGGAAATGTATTTCCCATCAGCACTGCTCAGTGGAGACAGCACACAGAAGGAAAGTTGGGAAGTTAACAGGAGTTATGTAAGCGACTCTGCATTGCTTGCATAATTTTGTAATTTACATAATTAAGTAAATTGGTGCAAGACACATTGATTGCCAAAGAATTTTGCTGGCAGTGCAGATCAGACCTAAGTGATCAGGCTTAATTTTCTTCTGATAGAAGTAGTCACATTTGGAACCATCTTTAGGTATTGTGGCCTCCCATCAGTGTGCACTACCTAAACTGGCAGCACATTCCCTGTCACCAGTGTCAAAGAGGCAGCACAAGTCTTTGAAAGACTAGGCACCCTGCTCAGCAAGTTCATCGGTGCTGAAGTCACCCAGAGACAAGGACTCTGGGATGGGGTCTGTGAGGAGACATTTCTGATGTGCTCCTTGTCTCAGAAGAAGGGGTTAGTGACTCTAGAATCGTGCCAGGTCCATCAAGTCCAACAGCTGAAGTACTCTTGGAAAAGCCTCAAACCCATGAATCACTTCTGGTACCAACTCCGGAGAGCTCTGCTGCTGCTAAGGAGCTACTTAACTTCTTGGTAGTGGTGTCCCCTACATTGCAGGAAGACTTCCAGACAATAATGTTATCTTAGGATCTTCAGTTCTTCACTGGCATGAAGAACCAATACCATCTACATTTCTCCTATCCTTGAAGATGGCATGGTTGAGAAAGAAGCTGCCAATGGCCACCATCCCTTGCCCTGGCTGTCTTTCTCTGGTACTCTAAGAATATGTTGCCTTGTCAGAGCATTCAGAGTCATTTTTCTCAGATTTAAAGTCTAAGGCCTTTAAGTCCTGTCCTGTTGAGACATATACCCTCCATTGGACACTCAGGGTCCAAGAATCTCACAGCAGTCTCAGCAATGGTCTCCTGTTCAGGGGCAATAGCCCAGGAATAAGAGGATTCTGGGTCTATGTTAATAGCTTCTTTGGACCCTTTGAGATTTTCCTTCTCCTGTAGGCACATTCCCTTGTCCACATTAGTTGGTCTGGTTGAAATCTCACCATAAACACCAGCATCACAGAAAATCTCCGCTGATAGTACCAAACAAGTGGAAGTCACTTCAGCAGTTGTCCATCACAGAAGCCAGCGTTCTGACTCTGCTTCCTGCTGCATCCTCTTCCTCCTCATCAGCCTGAGGCTGTAGAGCAGGGGTCTCAGTTACCACAAGGGCCACATGAGGACTAGTATGTCAGCCCAGGCACTGCACCACTAATACCTTTTCATACAACTGTGACCCAGGCCTCCTGGGATAACCAATGTGCCAAAATCAGGACAAGCTGCAAAACTAGGGGCCAAACCCCCAAACCACTGATGGGTAGCACTTAAACTAGTCTCCCAACCAGTAATACACCATGCTTCTGATTCCCCACACCAGACATCATGAAGCATAACAAAATAGAAGCAGCTCCCTTTATTGCACATCAGTTACTCTGGTCCCCACTTAGTCACTGGATCTATTAAAGAAATAGGTTCTCCTGACCCCAGAAGGCCAGCCACATCACACAGAACAATATAGGCTTGGATCTTACCCAAAATACAATGCTGCCCCCCCAATCCTTTAGTAATGACAACTAAAGGTTTAATATAAAAAGAAAACAAACAAAAAATGAGAGATGTTAAAGGTTCAAAGTGAATCACATACACACAAATGATTTAGCGTCCATAGAGAGCAAGTCCTTGAAGAATATGTAATTTGCAGGTTAGTCCAACCAATGTTCCCCCTTAGATTTGCTGGCATATGTGCAAAAGTTTGAACCTGTGTGCAGAACTTTTTTCTGAATAAAATTTTTGTGCAAATTCATGTGATGGAAATTATTGAAAAATATAGAACAATGAAAAATTAATAAATTATTTAAAATTGTTTTTATTAATAATTTGAATGTATTTTATACTTATGTGACATTATATCACATCAATTCTTCAGTACTGTTCATCTGCCTTTGTCGGTTTTCCAAAAAGAATAAACACATAAGCACATAAAAAAGATAAGTGGTGAACTTGCCTCTCATTTTTCATTTTGCACAGCAGCCCGTTTTACAATTTAAAAAAAACTTGTCCTAAATTGTTTCTAGCCAGTGCAAACATGCCCCTTTATTTGTTTTACTTAATTGGTCCCTGTTAGTAATTTTATTCACAGTGCACTTTATTTTCCTTCATATTATTAGAGCTTGCTATATATTTTTTCCCCAATTTAGCCCTCCTGTAGGGAGCAACAGGCCAAAAGTTAAAGAACCTAAGCAGAGGCTTGAACTTGTGAGCCTTGAAGTAGAAACCAGCTGGTCTACTAACTGAGCTACAGACATTGTGTTGAGGTAAAAAAAGCTTCTAGGAATAAAGGATAACTGCGTGCTCTACTACCCCTTGATTCCCACCCCCATAAACTGCTGTTCATTCCCTGTGGGTGCATCTATGCAGCAAATCTTAACATCAGGATCATAGGTTCAAGTGCTGTGTTGGGCCTCTTTTTTTTTTTTATTTAACATTCTACTTATCAGAAGTAAAAAGCTGAACTATCACCTACTTTTAGGATGCCTGGGGACGAAGGACATGAAAGTAAAAAGGAGCCCTTGGAAAGCTCTGGAATAGCAACCCTGCCCACCCAGCCTGTCCTTGGCTATGTTTCAGGACTGCCCCACCTGCTGATCTTCAGCTGTTCTCCTAGCCTGCCCCCTTCCCCAGCTGATCCTCAGCCACACTGCCAGCCTGCCTCCCTCCGGCCCCAGGCCTGCCCCCCTGGTCCCGGGCCTGCCCCCCCCCCCAGCTGCTCTGCCAGCCTAGCCCTGCCCAGCCCCACCCCGGGCCAATCGTTGGCTGCTCTGCTGCCATGGTCCTGCGTGGCCCCAGCCCCGGTCCCCACCCCCCACCAATCCTCTACCACTGTGATGGCCTGGCCCTGCCCTGCACTGACCACCCCCCGGCTGCTCAGCTCTGGCCCTGCTTCCCCCCGCTGATCCTTGGCTTCTCTGCTGGCCTGTCCTAGCCCATCCTGGGCTGTGCTGCTGGCCTGGCCCTCCCTGTGTGCAGGAATGGGAAACCCCTGCATGGGGAGTTTTTTTTTTACTTGCGTGGTCGTGCAGCCATGCACATTAGCAGGAACATAGAGTCCAATTCCTCTGGTATGCACCCAGCACTTGGGTGGGTCTCAATCCTTTGGTCAGTCCTAGAAGAATAGTTCCAGAGGGCATTGGTTGCAGACAGACTGAAGCCTGAAGACTAAGACAAGATGGAGATGGGACTATTGCTTTTTATCACCTCTGGCTCTCCCATGCGCTCAGAGTCCCTGCCAAATCAAAATGGAGTTGTCACATGGTCAGCCTGGGTGATTGGCCAAACAGGGTTCTCTCTAGGCCCATCACAGCTGTGAAGCCCCTTAATGGGCCATTAAGATGACAATAGTTTTGCAGATACCCAGTCTGGGATTGCCTCAGAAGCAAACAACTTGGAACACACATAAAACAAATAGATTTCCAATTTCTAATACAGGCATGATACCTACATATAAACCATATAATCACTCTTAGCAGCTTATAGCCTATCTATTGATACCAAACATGGGATATCACATATGGATTATTACAAATATGAAATAGTAATATGAAACATTATCATAATCAGTCCTGCAGGCCCAGACAGTGTCACAACAACGATACAGCAAATATTGATAGCAATAGTGTCATTGTGGGCCACAGGAAATAACTTTAGGGGCTGCATGCAACCCATGGGCCATGAGTTTGAGACCCCCCTGCTCTAGAGGCAGTGAGTGACTCACCCCCCCCACACTACCATATATTCCTACCTCTATGTTTGACCATTCATTTACCCTGCATCCTGTGTGCTTGCACTTGCATCAAATCAGATCAGTGGCTCTTCAGCAAATTCCTTTACTTTCCAAAGTCTCATACAAGACCAAGAAAGACCACTCTTGCATCACATTGATAACACCAGCATGGCGTTGGCCATCCTGGACTTTACCCTACTAACCGTGTCAGTCAGAACTCCACTGTCTCGCCTGTTGGATCCAGGAGTGATTTCCCAGGGCCAACGTGCCTGCTTCACCCCAGTCTGCAAGGCTTCAATTTGACAACATGGATGCTCCATGGTTAACATCATTGGAGAGGGCTTGTTCTAAAGTCCTATAGGCAGTACCTCTCTATAGTAGAATACTTACCACTAGCGGGACTTACCTGGCTAAAGGAAAGTGGTTTTCCCATTTACTCCCACAAGAAAAGTGTTCAAGTTCCCATCCATCACATACTGGACAGGCCTCTGTACCTAAAACATCGAGATCTGCCATTTAGCTTTATCAAGGTGCACTTGGTAGTTACCTCCATTTTTGATGTTGGTGGATAATAAATCTTTTTCCAAACCCGAAGTTGTCACCAGAGTCATCTTGGGGGGAGGGGAGGAATGAGAGGGGTGATTGCCCCTGGTTCTATTGGCCCTGTGCTGCTCTGTTGTGCGGAGGGCAGAGCAGGGCCAGTGCCACTGACCCCTCAATGCTGCACTGACCCCCTGCCCCTACCCTACTGCCTTCAGTGGGAAGCCAAATGCAGTGGGGCGAAAGGCAGGAGTGTGGAAGGAACCCAGCCTCTGGGCTGGCCCTCCCCACCCCTAAAGGCAGAACAGCTAGCCCAGGGGTGGAGGAGGCCAGCCCAGAGGCAGAGGACCACTCTTCTGCCCTGCCTCTGGGCCAGCTGTTCTGCCCTGGTGGTATGGAGGGCTGGCCCAGAAGCACAGTGGGAGAGTTGAGTCCGACCTCTCGGCTGGTCTGCCTTGCCCCCAAGGGCAGAGTGACTGGTGCAGAGGAGAGGCAGCAGGAGCCAGGGCTCAGACTCTGGGCCAGCCTGCCCTTCTTCCCAGTGTGTTGGGGGGGGCAGGAGGCCCCCCCTAGCCTAATTGGTCTTGCCCCTAACACCCCAGGATAGCTCTGGTTGACAGGTTTCTGAAGGAACAAGACCAAAAGTCTGTTTCCCAGCAGGATATGAACTTTGCATTAGTAAAGTTAATGAGTGTGTTACTTGCATGCTCTGGAGTATCTCAGCTTTAACCAATTAGATGTGCACAAGTCAATGGGGCCGGATGAACTGCATCCGAGGGTGCTGAGGGAGCTGGCTGATGAGATAGCAGTACCGTTGGCCATTATCTTTGAAAACTCGTGGCGAACAGGGGAGGTGCCAGAGGACTGGAAAAAAGCAAATATAGTACCTATCTTCAAGAAAGGCAAAAAGGACGATCCAGGGAATTACAGACCTGTCAGCCTCACCTCAATCCCTGGAAAAATCATGGAGCAGCTTCTCAAAGAATCCATCCTGAAACACTTGGAGGAACGTAGAGTAATCAGGAACAGTCAGCATGGATTTACCAAGGGTAAATCATGCCTGACCAACCTCATCGCCTTCTATGATGAGATGACTGGATTTGTGGATGCGGGAAGAGCCGTTGATGTCATATACCTTGACTTTAGCAAGGCTTTTGATACGGTTTCCCACAGCATTCTCATTGGCAAATTAAGAAAGTATGGGTTAGATGCATGGACTGTAAGGTGGATAGAAAACTGGCTAGAACAACGGTTTCAGCGCGTAGGAATCAATGGCTCCATGTCAAGTTGGCAGGCAGTAACAAGTGGTGTGCCCCAGGGGTCGGTCCTGGGGCCAGTTCTGTTCAATGTTTTCATTAATGATCTGGATGATGGGATAGATTGCACACTTAGTAAGTTTGCAGATGATACCAAACTGGGGGGAACGGTAGACACCCTAGAGGGCAGAGACAGGATTCAGGGAGACCTAGACAAACTGGAGCAGTGGGCCAAGAGGAATCTCATGAGGTTCAACAAGGATAAGTGTAAAATCCTGCACTTGGGACGAAAAAACCCCATGTACTGCTACAGGTTGGGGAGTGATCAGCTAAATAGCAGCACTGGAGAAAAGGACCTGGGAGTCATGGTGGATGGGAAGCTGGATATGAGTCAGCAGTGTGCTCTTGCTGCCAAAAAGGCCAATGGCATACTGGGCTGCATCAGAAGAAGTGTTACCAGCAGATCGAGGGATGTGATCATTCCCCTCTATTCTGCACTAGTGAGGCCACATCTGGAATACTGTGTCCAGTTTTGGGCTCCCCACTACAAAAAGGACATGGACAAATTAGAGAGAGTCCAGAGGAGGGCAACCAAAATGATCAAAGGGCTGGAGCACAAGCCCTATGAAGAAAGACTGAAGGAACTAGGCTTATTTAGCCTGCAGAAGAGAAGACTGAGGGGGGATTTGATAGCAACCTTCAACTACTTGAAGGGTTGCTCCAAGGAGGAGGGAGCTCGACTGTTCTCGGTAGTAACAGAGGGCAGAACGAGAAGCAATGGTTTCAAGTTACAGCTGGGGCGGTCCAGGCTGGATATTAGGAAAAACTTCCTTACTAGGCGAGTGGTGAAGCAGTGGAATAAGTTGCCTAGGGAGGTGGTGGAATCTCCATCTCTGGAGGTGTTCAAGTCCCAGCTGGACAAAACACTGACTGGGATGATCTAATGGGAGTGGTCCTGCTTTTTTTGGCAGGGGGTTGGACTAGATGACCTTGTGGGGTCTCTTCCAACCCTATGATTCTATGATTCTATGAATTCATAGGGCTCAAGGCATAACCAGGTTAGTTTAGGTACCCCCTACCTTTTTCCATTCTGTAAGGTTCTGGAATAAAAGTATCTGCTCTTAGTCAGTCCGTAGGGCTCAGGGCATAACCTGGTTAATTTAAATGCACCCACCTTTCCCAGTTCTTGGAACATCTTATACTTCTGTGGGTTGTAGGCTTTTTACCAGTGAAAACACCTTACACCGTAGTATCCTTAACTTTTATTTATTAATAGTTACCAAAGCAGAATATGCACACTAAAGCATATAATGCTCACCAATCCTAGTCACACACATGGACTTTTCCTGAAGGCCTGGCAAGGTCAATCTCATCTGGGGTATGGTTGCTGCACATCAAGGTCATACAGAGGATTTTAGCAGTTTGATCTTGGGCTGTGTCTTGGAGGTGAATTCTTCTTTCAGGTCTTTTCTTATTATTCCTCTTTCTCCCATCTGGCCTCCTTCTTGGACCCCAGTTTATGTAGTGAAACTTACAAAAAATCTTTCTTTGACCAGTCCTAGCATATTGCAAAATAATTCTCTAACCAATCATACTCAGCCACCTTAGTTGATTTACATATTGCACAATTAGTTATGCAACAAACAGAAACAATTAAGGAACCAGACAGAAATCATTCAGATAAAAATAGAGAAGTGTGTACAATAAAGTGGAGCTTTTACAATCACTACTGTTAAGCAGGGGCATTACAGTAGGAGTATTGGAACCCAAGGCCCACCCCCCACACAGCCCCCATCCTGCTCTGGGGCCTGATCTGGCTGCTGCTGCTGCTGCCAGCAAGTGGCAGGAGCTATCTCTGAGCCTCTGCCTCTTGCCAGAAGTGGCCTGGAGCCAGATCGAGCCCCTTCCAGCTGTGCTGCTGACCAGAGCTCCAGGGCCCATGCCCTGCTGGCCCCAGTGCAGCAATGCCCCTGCTGTTAAGTGATTCCCCACCAAACAGAATGCTATCAGACAAAGTTTTCTGTAAACATCTTAAGATATATTTCTTTATCTGGTGGTGGCAGCTACTATTAAGGACAGGAACACCTGACCTGCTCAATATTATAAAGTTTTAACTAATTTTAGGGGGAAGGTGGGGATGTGATCACCTGCTTGTTAGCTGGTATCTGCTACCATATTAATACAGCTGCTGCTTAGCCAAAGACCAAGGCCTCGTACCTTACAAGACCACCCTTTGAGGCGCTCACAACTTGTCAGTTCTCTGACAAGTATGCTTAATCATAGTTAACTTGGTGAAGAGAGAAGACAAGTTGAGAGCACTGATACTGGAGTGTCCCTATACAGTTTCCTATAAGGACAACATTTACCTTTTCCTTCACTGTAAATTCTTGACAAAAATGGTATCTAGCTTTCAGGTTAAGTAGGAGAACCATTTGCCAACTTTCTTCTCACAAAGAAGTCAGACTTTATTCATTAGATGCTAGAAGAGCTTTAGCTTTGTACCTGGACTGAGCCATTTAGGTCTCATCAAAGCTGCTTGTCACAATGACAAACAGAATGAAGAGCCACCCAGTATCCTCACAGAAATTATCCTCCTGGATTTTTTCCTGTGTTTGTTAGTGTTACTAACTGGCTAATCAAACAAGGAGTCCTGTGGCACCTTAAATATTAATAAATTTATTTGGGGATGAGCTTTCATGGGCTTGAAACCACTTCATCAGATGCAGGTGAATATAAACATGCAGGGAAGAATAGTTGCATTATTAAGTGGTGAACCAGTATTAACAAGGTCTAGTCAAATAGTATGGATGTGGCCCACTCACAACAGTTGATTAGAAGGTGAGTATGTTAAAACAGAGTGGATTACTTTTTCTAGGGAGCTAGTCACTTCCAGTCCATGTTCAAGCTAACTCTGACAGTGTTAAATTAGCATATGAATTTCAGCTCTGCAGTTTAATCTCAGCCAAAAAAACCCCAAGGCCTCAGACCTTACATAGCAGTCAGTACATTTGTAGTGCAGGGTGGTGTTTATGTGACCATCACATATTCATACAGCAGTGTCCAGAAAGTGGATCTCTTGTGTGGACTGAGGTTGATTGTGCTGTGGAAACTGTTGAAATCCTGGTAGAATTCTTCAAGGGCCTCCTTTCTGTTGGTCCAGATCAAGCGTGGCCAAACTGCAGCTGGGGAGCCACATGCGGCTCTTGAATGAAAAAGTGCAGCTTGCAGAAGAATGTCAGGAAATCAATTTAGGAAAGCAGCCCTAGCTTATGAGTTTTAATCTACCACTCTTAGCATGCTCTGAGCATGGTCAGGGGAAGGAAGCCCCAACCTATGCCTAGTTGCTAGAGTGGCCCGGTAAGGGGACCGTGGAGAGGGGGGTGTTGTTGGCCCAGGGGAGCCAGCATCAGGGCCTGGGGGTTCAGGAGGGGGTCGGGATGGTGGGGAGATACACATTAATGGTCAGGGACGATGGGGAGAAGCACAGCATAGTCGGGGATGATGGGAAGAAGCACAGCATGGTTGGAATTACTTTCAATTTTCGGCACGACTTACTGCTATGAAGCATTGTATTCCACAATGAAATCTGTGAAATCAAAACATTGTGCAGTACTTACAGATGAGCACCTGAGGGAGTGTTTACATACTGCATTGACAAATTACTGCCCAGATTTTTAAAAAACTCACCACTAGCCTACAGTCTCCTACATCGAGTGACAACTAAGTTTTTACTGTATAGGCCTACTTTTCCTGGTAACCTTAAATAATTATTAGAATACGACATTAGTAGGCTCAATATTTGCCCTCTTTTTATGATATAATTAAAGCATGCAATGAACTTTAAGCTTAGTAATTTTGGAGTAGATAAAAGTATATGGCTATATGCCTCAGTGCAGCTCTTGATAGTTTAATAATCAACTTGTGTGGCTCTTGAATTCCCTAAGTTTGGCCAACCCTGGTTGAGATGATGAAAATGTCTTCAGTGTTGCTCAAATAGAGGAGGAGTACTTGGGGACAAGCACTAAGAAACTGTTGTTCTAAATCAGCCATAAAAATGTTGGCATAATGTGGGGCATGCAAGTACCCATAGCAGTGCCTTTGACTTGAAGGTAGAAGTCATCTCCAAATCTGAAATGGTTGTGGATGAGTACAAAGTCACAAAGTTCTTGTGATGGAGTGGGAAACCCCTCTTGATCTAATACTGGATGTCAGGGGTGATAACTCCATTCCTTCTCTTTTGATTACTCCACTTGTCTTCTTTTCTGCGCCTGTATTCTGGTGCTGGGACACAGGTGTATGATAGGTATAAGAGCCAGTAGGGGGTGGAAGAGTGTTTGGGCAGACTTTATTTGGACCCCCTGCCAGTTACACAAGCTGTGGCTGGTTGGACCAAGGACGGGGCTCCTTAGCCTGTGGAAGGAGGACAAAGGACGAGGGTGGTAGTAGGGAAATGGGGGTCTAAGAGGCAGGATCGCTGGTGAGTGACCCGGCTTGTCCTGGGGTTTACTATTATATCTCCTGGTTAATCTGATAGCCAACTGTCCTGGCTGCTGTGTAAACTGGATTGCTAATAAATCTTCTGACTTCCACACTGACTGAGAGTCACTTCTGATTGGGACTTTCTGGGACCCTCCTGGGGGGAGGACCCCCAAGGGAGTCCAGGTAGAGCAAGGGTTGGACCCTCTGAGACTGTCTACACGGTAACATGGAGACCTGGACTGAACAGGAGATGAGTCCACCATAGCAGAGCCCTGATAGACAGTGGGCAGAGGGGACCTAAGAGTGCTTCTTGGTGCACTCCATCACAGCTGTAGACAAAGTCAACTAGAGAACATGCTGCCATAGCAGCTTTCCTGGCACAAGTACGTATTCTTGACATTTGCTAAATGTCAACTCAGTCATCAATGCACATGTTTGCTTCTCATTATGCTGTAGCCCAGTAATCAAAGCACAATGGTGGATTCAGATGTGGTATTCTACAGTCACCATTCAAAGAGTTTCTGATCCCACCTCTAGACAGATTTGCTTGGGTGTCACCTATCATAAAATGCACATGTCCAATTCCTCAAAGAAGAAGAAACATTTGACTGTCTTTCCATAAGTTGTTCTGTGAGATGTGTTGCTCATATCCATTCTTAGACCCATCCTCCTTCCTCTCTCTATTAGAGACTTTCCAGTATGGAGGAACTGAGGAGGGGAGTGTCAGGGGCAGCCCACCCACTAAACCTGCAAACAATGGCATGCAGCAGCAACAGGGCTGGAACTAGGTGTTTTGGCAACCAGGGCAAGCAGCCCCAAAGGCACCCTCCCCCAACCCAGCCCTGGTCTGGCCTGGGGCCTGATCTGTCCCCAACTGCCACAGGAAGATGGCAGGAAGCTGGATCCGGCCCCCCAGCAGCTGGGGATAGATCCGGCTCCCTGCCAACCCAGGCACCAAACTTTGGAGGGCAAATGGGAAGAAGGGCCAAGGTAGGGTCTGCAGCTGCTGTCCATGTGGCACCTTCTAAGATACAACACCTGCAGCTTTGCCCCAGGCACCCCACCCTAGTTACGGCCCTGAGCAACAGAGAGTGCTCTAGCTGTCTTGAAGGGTTCCTCTGAGTGGGGAAAGAAGTGTCTAACAGCCATGCGCTTGGGGCACACTCCCCTACAATGGAATAGATTCCTGCCTCACATCTTCGAGAATGGCGGGTTACTCCCCAGTAACCGTCCTTCTTTGAGATGGGCTGCTTGGATCCATTCAGTAATAGGTGTCTCCACGCCAGAGCTCCAGATTGGTCGGAAAAAACTTGTCCTAGCCTGTCAGGAGAGGGGAGGCGGCCTCCTCCCCTCACATGACCCCCGTGGCTATATATACGGCTGCCTCCCGACCCTTTCCTTAGTTCCTTAGAGTCACCAACTCCAGATGCGGGGAGGGACCTGAATGGATCCGAGCAGCCCATCTCGAAGAAGGATGGTTACTGGTGAGTAACCCACCGTTCTTCGAGTGCTGCTCGGATACATTCAGTAATAGGTGACTACTAGCCATGTTGATGGATGGCGGGTGGAGTTGGTTCTTCCGCCTTCAGCACAGCAACATACCCCATAAGGTAGAGGCCCAGCAACAAGATCCTCGCCAGAGCCAAGAGGCGAACAGGCCTTGACGCAGCCCAGAAGAGTCAAGAGCTGTGGGCCAACCCAGGACGGGGCAGGACCGAACCCACTGAGGCATATGCGCATAAGCAGGTCGGGACAAGGTCACCATAACTGGAGTAAAGGACGCAACCTGAACATAGGGGTTGCATTAGGTGTTCCGCATAAGTGGAAATGTGGAGTATGATGGACAGAATATAGTGTCTGATCACGGGTCTTGCAGTGTGGACTCATGGGAGAACGCTGGATGCCAGCAAGTATGAGTTTGGCCATATTGGCCATGTCCCACACAAGAACAAAGAAAGGGTGGAGATTAGTTCCTGAACTGATCACCTGAAGGCTTAGCTGGAACCACATGGCTATGAACTGATCTGGACGACTACTGGGTACGCAGGTAGCTGTATGGGAGTAACCATATCCCCTGTCCAGGTCATGCCCGGATATAGTCGAGTCTGGTCAGTGCGAGTGAGGCTGAAGGTACAGGGTTGTAGGATGGGCTCGAGAATGACTGAGAAGACCACGAGACACTAAATGGCAGCATATGGAGGCCAAGCCAAGCAGAACGGGAACCTACAGTATGCTAGCTATGAACAGGCTAGTGCGGGAATGCATGTTTTCCGCCAAACAGGTGCCAAGGACCGAGTTCTTGCAGGAGAGAGGCTCTGGGGCATAAGAGTCACCAACAGCAAGATGGCCTAAGGCAGTGTTAATGAGTTGGTCCTTATAGGGCCCACGGGAGCATGAGAATTCACAGGAAAAGCCCACTGGGCCTATAATCTCACCGGGTTTTGCATTGCGAGATCCCTCACGAGTGCGTGAGGGAGGGAGAAGGGTTGGGAATAGTGCCTGCTATCATTTGGTCACCCCATCAAGGACCAAAGGGTCCATAGAAGTGCCATGTAAGGTTGCAGTCTCAGCACCTACAGTACTTCCCGGAGGGATAGCACTACCACTCTGCTGCACCAGAGGGTGCCAAGGGAAACTCCTCAATATATGGATATCCCAAGAACCCCAACGCCATGGGAGGTACATCTCCTACCAGCTAGAAAGTGACTCCACCACAGGGTGGCAACTGCAGTATCTGAAGGACACTCTGGGGGTTAGAGAACCGAACGAAGTATTTCCCCAGGCGGGAAGCTGGAAGGCAAGTTAGGGGAGTACAATCCCCAAATTCTTGGATATTGTAGGAAAAATAGGCTCTCTGTCTATCACGCCAGTGGGCAGGCAATGGATGTGAATGGATCCTCAAGAGTTGAGGAGGAATAGTGGTACTATTGGGCGCCACCAATGCATGTGGGGGTAACCCCACGGTAGCACTATAGGTCTACAACAGACGTAGTGAGACGGCCCCGAGAAAGCCAAGGGCGGGGGGGTGGGGAATGTGCCCTGCCAGGGTACAAGACTGAGAGGCAGGAGGGGTAGCTACAAGTCCCTTGGAAAGAAAACCCCTCTGTCTATAGATGGTCACCTGCCCCGAAAGGTGGCAGGTGGCGTGGGGAGGTGTGTTGGTGGGAGAAGGCCCGAAAGGGGGACCCTTCACTTCTCCCTTACGTGGAGATGCGACTAAGTGTCCTCTCCTAGGTTCCCTGTCTGGGGTTTGAAGAAGGTACACCTGGCCCGTGTTTACAGTGGGGGCGTAATGGGAATTGGCCACCTCGATGGGGAGGTGGACTAAGAGCGAGCGTTCCTAGGGTGGGAGCCCTGGTCGTCACTAGATCACTGCAAGGTGAGGGAGTGGAACCATAGTTCCCATAAGGAAAGGGAATGGTAGGGGTGGGACATTCACCTTGGCCCCCTTCAGAGGTAAAGGTCTGCTCTGGCTAAGCGGAGGTGTCCCCTTCAGTGAGCCAGGAGATGTTCTTGTCAAATTGGGGTTGGGGTCGCAAAGGCTGGTGCCCGTTGAACTGATGATATGTGACCGGAGGTATCCCTGCCTCCTTTCCTTGATCCAGCCTCGGGGAGGCCTACCTGAGGAAGGCACCAGGGTCACAGTTACAGTTCTGTTTGCAGGTAGGCTTCGAATATGTGCATCTCGGAGCCTCAACAGCAGGGCTGGGGCTACAACAAGATGCGCCTCTTATCCCCAGTGAGGTGTTGGTGTGGGGAACATGTGGTAGGGGAATATCTGGAAAGGGCCAGAGGGGGAAAAAAGGAGGGTCAGTTTTCCATCTTTAGAGGAGTCGCTGCTTAAGGGATGTGGGGGAGTAGACCACAGAACTCGGGTACTGTCAGTGTAGGCAGGGCATCATTATATTGTCGGGGCCTTGTCACCCCCAATCCGAGGTCTGCTAGTGCAGTAGCGAAAAGGGGAAAAGACAAAAAGAGAGGTTGGGGATGGTTCCCACCAAATCCCGCTTTCCTTAGAGGGAAGAGGGGTGTGGTGGCTGTCTGCGCACGCCTCTATGCCCGAGGATTGAATTGGTCTGGCAGCAAGCAGAGGGCCCCTCCCTGCAGGGGGAAGGGCAAAGACCCAGCCTTCACAGCGGATAAAAATGGTGGAGGAAAAAAACTCCCCTGCGGTTCCCTTCTGGGAGAAGATGGGGAATTTGAGAGGGGGGAGGAACTAAGGCGAGGGGGAGGATCTCGGGCCGTGCCCACCACCGAGAGAGTTTCAGGGGGAAACAAGACATCCCCCTCAAAGGGCAGGTCGAGGACTGCCTGCTGTGCATTTAGCGGGCACTCTAGCCTCCATGAGCCATGCTACCCTGTGGATGGTAACCACCGAGGCCATGGTGTGAGCAGTGGTGTCCACCGCATCGTGTACCGAAAGGAGGAGGTCCTGTGAGATTAGATTGCCTTCTTCCAGGAAGGCATCATACTCCTCTCGAGCCTCAGGTGGGAACAGACTTCTGAATTTCCCGAGAGACTCCCAGACATCGAGCAAGTACCTGCTGGTTATAGCCTGGCTATTTGCCACTCGTAGCCGGAAAGCCGATGAGGAGTAAACCTTACGGCCTAGCATGTCCAGTTCCCTGGTTTCCCTGGTGGGTGGACGAGGGTCCCTGGATGGCTCCCTGGGGCCCATTGCCATCTGGACTACAACCCTCGGGGGGACTGGGTGGCCAACAAGGGAGGGGTAGCCTGACGCGGACACCTGATACTTTATGCTTGCCATATTTGAAACTGGGGGAATGGAACTTGGGCTCTGCCACCGGGAGCATGCGAGGTCCCATACGCTCGGGTGGGGCAGGACTGCTAAGGGCGCTGCTGAGGCAAAGGCTGGCCCGAAGAGCGTATCAGGGGGAGACTCAAGGGCTCCATCTCCATGCCTAAATGGGACGTAGCTTGGCAAAGCAAATCAAAATGCGCCAACAGGTTTCCTGTGTAAGACCCCAGTGCCAGAGAGAAAGCGGTACTGGGAGCTCACTGTGGTGGGGAGGGAGTTCCTTGGGGGGACCATTCCAGTGGCCTGAAACGAAAAGGTGATGGGGCCGATGTACGGCGCTGATGCCGGCTGGAACCCCCGGAAGGTCCTTCCTCCAGGCTGGAAGCAGGGGAGGGGGACTGGGATTCTTGGACTGGTACCAGTGACGGCGGGGTGGTGTCAGCCCCCACTGGAGTGGAAGACGGGGGGCTGTGTGGTGAGGGCGAGCATTCTGGGTGGACCCAGGCCTTTGATATGAAGGCCGGTTTGCCTCTTCTGGTTGGGAGTGGGGCAGAGAGTGTCAGAAGTAGTAGGAGGGCTCGTGCTTCCTCCATCGTTTCCAGGGTGGATGGGAGAAAAAGCGACTCTATTTGAGTAGGAGGCAAGTCCTTGCCCGAGGAGGAAGGAATGCCTGGGCAGGAGGACTCCCACTCCTGCATCACCAGGCTCTAGCAGGCCTGCGGTGCTGAGGGTGAAATTGGCCGGTGCCGGGGTGAGCTCGACACCGGTGAGGCTGGACTGTACAGGGCGATTGGCGCTGGATATGATGTGGAGAGGCGCTAAGGCAAGCCCGGTATTGTCGGTGCCGGGCTAACTGAGGGTGACCTCGAGTGGTGCTGGGGTGCCAGAGTTGCCACCGAGGCGGTGCAGCAGCAGTGGCTACCGGTGGTACGGTGCCACGTAGGCTCCGGTGCCGAGCTGAGTCTCGATGCCGGGCGTGAACCCGAAGCCTCAGGTGAAGGGTGCTGGGCCTCCTCCAAGGCTAGGGCACGGCGTCGCTGTACCCTCTCCTTGATAGTTCTGGGTTTAAAGGAGAAGCAGATGGAACAAGCCAAGACCATGTGGTCTTTTCCCAGGAACCTAAGGCACTTCCCATGGGGGTCATTCCAGGGGAAGGCCTTGCCGCACTTGGCACAGGGTTTGAATCCTGGCATCGTCGATGCGATGTTCCAGTCCGGTGGTGAGAACTCTTGTAGTGGAATTAAATCCACAAAGAGATGTTCCCGGCTGGACAGCAAGCTGAAGAGAAAAGGACAGGCTGCTTGCAGTTTGCAAGGAGCAGATGTTCCAATTCCAACGCGCAAGGTGGAAGAAATGAAACTGAGGAGAAGTCGGGAGGCGGCTGTATATATAGACACGTCTAGGACAACTTTTTTCCCACCAATCCAGCGCTCTGGCACAGAGACACCTATTACTGAATGCATCGGAGCAGCGCTTGAAGAAGAACATCAGTCACAGAGGGGTAGGTAACCAGTTCTTATGTTTTCCCTCAGACTACAACTCAAGGTACAGTTTGGAGATGGGGAAGGTTGGGGTTGTTACAGGGCATGCCTCACTTTGAGGGAGCTTGCAAGAATGGAGGTTCACTTCATGTGGCATTGGCTTCCTCAGAAGATTTAGATAAGCTTCTGATAAGCATTCACAATTTGGAGGCTTAGCTGAACTGAACCAAGCCCCAAACAATTTGATATTCACCCATGTGTACTGCAGGTCCATTGCAATTTGCAAAAATCTGATTCTATAGCTGCATTGCACACTGGAAACTTTGACACAGCCTTAATTATAGCCTAGTGTTATAACACAGTTATGGTATGTAGGTCAATAAGAAAGCTTCCTGATCCTACCTCTATAATCTTATGGTGTATTAAACAATAAGTACTCACAGTGGAGTGGCTTACATGTCTAGCTGCTAATTAAGGGGAGCATTTGCAAGTCAGTCTAAATTTGTGTAACAGCTTTAAAGGAACATATTGCCACAATGATATTGACCCCTTAGCCAAATTGCATTATGTAGGAAAGGAGTTTAGCAAAGCGTTTGTCGTCCTTTAACACTCTACATGGAATCTAGAGAGGGAGCAGCACTATTTTCGGAAGCAAAGTTCGTTACTTTGAGCTGCTAATAATTGAAGCTTTTTATTCAATATACTATGACAACTGTTCAATAACTTCCATCCTCGTGCTCCTCCTTCCCTTTGACCACATTTCCTGCTAAATATCACCATCATAAGGCATGGTTGAGACCCCATTTGGAACACTTTGTGCAGTTCTGGTCCCCTGTGTTTAAAAAAAATGAATTCAAATTGGAACAGGTGCAGAGAAGGGCTACAAGGATTGTCTACAAAATGGAAAAACCTGCCTTACAAAAGGAAGGTTAAAGAGCTTGCCTTGTTTAGCCTACCACCAAAAGAAGGGTGAGGGGTTATATGACTGCTCTCTATAAATATATCAGAAGGATAAATAGCAGGGAGGGAGAGGAATTATTTGAGTACAGAACCAATGTGGACACAAGAACAAATGTATACAAACTGTTCATCGGGAAATTTAGGCTTGAAATTAGACGCAGGTTTCTAACCATCAGAGGAGTAAAGTTTTGGAATAGCCTTCCAAGGGGAGCTGTTGAGGCAAAAAACATAACTGCTTTCAAAACTGAGCTTGATAAGTTTATGGAGGGGATGGTATGATGGGATGATCTACTTTGAAAACTGACTGATCGTTGATCTTTCACTATTAGTGGTGGATATGCAAGTGGCCTAAGAAGGGAGGGTAGATGGGGTAGGTTCTGAGTTATTACAGAGAATTCTTTCTTGGGTGACTGGCTGGTGAGACTTCCCAACATGCTCAGGGTTTAACTGATCACTGTATTTGGGATTGGGAAGGAATTCTCACCCAGGGCAGATTGGCTATGGCTCTGGGGTTTTTTTCACCTTCCTCTGTAGCGTGGGGCATGACTCATTTGCTTGTGTCTGTATTTTAAAGTCTTTAAATCATGATTTGAGAACTTTACTAACTCAGTCATAGGTTAGAGGCTTATTGCAGGAGTGGGTGACGGAGGTTTTGTCGCCTCCGTTGTGCAGGAGGTTAGACTAGATTGGAGGTTGGCAACAGAGAGTCCTGAGCTGCATGCGGCTTCTTGGCTGCCATCTTGTGGCTCCATGAAGCACTGAGCTACAGAGTGGCACAGGGCTGAATTAGAGGGGTCCTGGGCTGGCCCATGCTGCCCAGTTTTGGGGTACCAGCACTGCCCCTGCCCTCCCACCATATGGGTCAGAGGCAGCTGGGCCACAGCCCTTGGTGCTGTGGGGGAGAAGGTGCGGCTGGAGCCAGAGGCTGCATCGCCATCCTTCTACTCCACAGTCAATGCAGAGCAAGTTTCCTGGCTGCCCCATCTATTCCTGGCCAGCTGCCCAACCCTCCTTAGGGGGCAGAGAGCAGCTGGCATGGGGCTGTTGCTCTTTGGGGTGGGGCTCTGCAGCAGGCCTGTTCTGCAGAGTTCAGGCCACTTCACCCTGGGCCCCCCAGCACTGAACAGGGGCTGTCTTGCCACTAGGCCACAGAGAGGACCCATTCAACACTGGGGGGGGGGAGGGGAGCAAAGCAGCCCAACCTCCGCAAAACGGGCCCTGCCCCCGAAAGCAGCAGATCCATGCTGGCTGCTCTCTGCTCCCTTGGGAGGGGCAGCTGGCAGGGAGCAGGCAGGGTAGCCAGGAACACTGCTCTGTATCTGCAGTGGAGTGGAGGGAGGGCATCACAGCCTCTGGCTCCAGCCACCTCTCCTCCCCCAAAGCAGTGCAGGCCAAAGTGTGGCCTTCCAGCCAACTCAGGCCCATGCAGTGGGAGGGCACGGGTGGTGCCAAAGCCCCAAAACTGGGGATCCTGGGCCAGGACACCCCTAATCTGGCCCTGCTGCTGGAACTGGCTGGGCACTCCCTCCCCTGCAGTCTTGCAAAGGTTAGCTGGCACCCGGGGTGCTGCTACACATAAAGATTAAGAGGGGCCTAGGCCCACACTGGCTGCCCAGGTCCCTAACCACCCCCACCCACAGTCGCTCAAGCCCTTCCCTACCACCCCCTGGCAGATCCCAAGCCCTTCTTTAACCCTCTGGTCCTGCCCCTGGCCCCTGGTGCCCCAGCCGACTCCCTCTCCCACGCCCTTTCCCCACCAGGCCACCGTGCCTGTCCCCGAAGTGCCCCCCTAGGCTCCCTGACCTAGCCACCGGACGAGAATGTGGCCACGGCACAGGCTGAGGCTCCCGGCCTGACCCTGCTCTGAGCATGCTCACAGCAGGCTTACACCAGGGCGGGAGTTTTAAAACCCCAGGAGCAGCCTGGGGCAGTTCCCTACAGGCTGGAAGACTCTGTTTTCTGACCAGATTGGAGGCTGTAGCTGCCAGCTGTGTATGGTTGGCAGCACTCTCTGAGGAGGGGGTGCTATGGTGCGCTCCCACACAGTTTAGAGAGTGCACTGCTTAGGGGCTGGCCCTGAGTTTCATGGGGGCTGATGCCCCCAGAGCCCCTTGGTAGCAATGCCTCTGACTGGCACCCTGGCGGCTGTCACATTTGCCTTCCCCTCTTTCCTCATGCCCCTTACCCTCTATGTTCCCCCCTCCACACAGAGCAGGAAGAGTCCCAGCCACTAGGATTTTTGCTGCCCTGTGTGGGGAGGGGCTGCACAAGGTGGGAGAGGAGGAGAGAAGCAAATGTGTCTTGGGTCCTGGTTGCCAGATAGCTTCAGTATGCCACTAACGGGGGGCACCATCCTGGGGCTGGGCAGGGACCACCAGGAGGGCCAGCTACAGGGGTTGGAGGGATTGCTGGGAGCTGGAAGGACCAGCTGGCCTTAGGGGCTGGGGGAATGCCAGAAGCCGGGAGGGATAGCCATGTGGGGCTGGGCGGAGAGGAGGGGCAACCCTGGGGGTGGAAGGTGCTGCTAGGCCAGCTGGACAGGGGTGGCCACTGTCTCAGACAGCAGTGCCAGGACAGCTAGCTGCACAGGAAGGGGCTGCTAGGAGCTGGAGGGGCCAGCTGGGCATAGGCCAATGCTGGGATCCAGGAGGGTTGGCTGTGCCAAGGGAGGCCCAGGGTCAAGTCTGCAGCCTGACCTGGTGAGAGATAATGGGGGCTGGGGGTGGTGAGGAGCTACAGCAAGTAAGAGCAGAAAACACAGATGGGTTGTGCAGGGGGCGTGGCAGGTGAGGGGTGGGGGCTAAATGCATGCTGGAGAAGGGGGGGGAAGGCCACTGCCTTGCTGGGAAAGAGACTGGTGAGGGGTGGGGCTACAGTGGGACTGGATGAGGGTCCAGGGGAGAGCAGAGGGAAGGGGCTGCTGCAGCTGGGCTAGAGGAGAGGAGGGAGGGCTGCAGCCATGCCATGCAAGACTGGGGAGCTGCAGATGAGTGGGGGGCAACAGTCAGGCTGGATGAAGGAAGAGGCTGCAGCCAGGCTGGGAGAGGGAAAGAGGGGCACAGCTGTGACAGGTGAGAAGTGTGGCTCTCCAAATAGTTGTTTATTGGAAAAAAAAGTGGCTCTTCTTGTCTTTTCTGTTGCTGACCCCTGGCCTAGATGATCATACTGACCCCTTCTGACCTTAGAGTCTGAGTCTATCACTGTCCATATCCTGGAGCTCCAGGCAGATTGCACCAGTCTTTGGGGAATTCATTGCTCAAGTCTGCATGTGTCCCTAGGCTGTATCTCAGAGAATGCCAATGAGGAAGCTAGGTGTGCCTCATTCAATTGTGTTTGCATGTGTTACTCTCAATTGAAGGTGCTGATGAGTCTCAAAGGATGTGTACACTGCCTGTGGGAAAGGGGGGAAGGAAGAATTATTCAGGTTAAAAGCTATTATTTGCTATTCATGTACAACCACAGTGTCATAACACATGTGCTTTACGAACCTGAGATCTCAGCATCAAACAGCTTAAGCTACAATATGGGCAATTAGGGATAAGCTCCAGCCATGTGAGCAAGCTGCACTGGAAAGACCGGAAGCAAGGCGAAATGAATAAAGCAGGATTTATGCGGAGATGGACCTGGTCAAGACCCTGGGATCCAAACTCTCTTAAACTTTGTTGAAGAAAGTATTCCTTTAAATGCAGCAATGGCTTTTTTTCCAAAAAAGCCTGCCCATCTTTTCAAGTGGCTCTCTTTTCTGAGTGTCCAGTCCTTATTTTTGAAATAAAGTTTTTTTGAAAAAAACTTTTTCAAATTTATTATGAAATAGTTTTGGTTTTTTTTTTGAAAAAAAAAAAAGTTTTTCAAAAAATGTGGGTCAGTGTAGACCTAGCTAATGCGATCCAAAAGGAACTTACGGGCACTACTGTATGACTTGCTTCCATCACAAGGTTTCACGTCTATGGGCCAAACATAAACAAAATCTGTTGGTGATAGTGACTGGAGGTGGGGTCGTTATTTTCCTGTCATTTTGCAATGCTCACCCTCAAAAAGCAGTATACCTTAAATTGACATCACAGAATCAGCTGGGCAGTTTGGCTAGCTCTGGAACTACAGTAACTCCATCCCCCAGACCAGGGGGTCTCAAACTCAGATCACCATGAGGGCTGCATGAGGACTAGTACAGGGCTGTATGAGGACTTGTACATTAGCCCAAGGGTCAAACCACTGGAACCTGTTCATACAACGATATTGCAAATATTGGTAATAATAGTGTCGTTGTGGGCTGCAGGAAATATCATTAGGGGCTGCATGCAGCCCACGGGCTGCTTGTTTGAGACCCCTGCCCCAGACTAAAGGATTGGCAGATTACTGTTGCTTATCCTACTGCTCAGCTGACCTGCATACCTCTTAGCATTTTCAGATGTGTTTTGGTTTCAAACTCTGTTTTCTTGTATTACATCTCATAACAATGCACCAGATGGGCTGAGGCAAACTCTGCTCCAACTTTAAAAATCAAAACCAAAACAGATCATAGAAACTGTACAGATTTTAATAGGATAATTTTGGGGTCTGCTACCTTGCATATGCCACTTTTTTACACCAAATCCTGTTCCCACCCATATGCTGAAATATAAGTATACATAATAAATACCACTGACCACATTTTCTGCTTATCTATGTTTTTTGAGATGTGCATTGTGCTATGGCAAAGCAAGATTCTTTTTAGGAGGAGACACTTGCAAATGGAAGTCTTATTAAAATATGCTCCATACTAGAAATAGATTCAAATATATTTTTCAGAGAGCCCTATTTTCAGACTTGGAGTAGGCTGTCCACACTTCTTGCCTGACTCCAGCCCTCTTAGACAGGAATATTTTGAATGAATTACAGGAGCTGCACAAACATGTTGCACATATAGCTGTATTTGACACCCAACATGTTTGCTCTGGAATGATCTGAACAATGATTGGCTTCTGGCAATGCAATTAAACTCCCAGCTTAAGTCAACTTTCATCTGATATACATCCACGTTCATGGGCATACTAACATCCACTCTATTTTGCTCATTTCTTTTATTAATATGTTAGATGCCCATATTGTGCATCTTGAAAGCTGTATATGTGACACCAAGTGCCTCCTCAGAGCACACCCTAGTAGAAAACAGACCATTTTCTCATTTTGAGAGACCTGTAAACCTAAACAGCCACTCAGGGTGTTGTAGTCCTTTAAGCAGGTGAAACTATTGGTTATTTTAATAAGCCTTTTAGCAAGGTACACATGAACCCCTCCTAACTAACAGCAGTCTTCCACAGTTACTGTCTAAAACTTTTCAGGCGTTGAAAATTGGGCTTTTATTTGGACCCTAGGACACCCTTGTATTTTCTCTGACTCGGATTGCTTTGAATGCAACAAATAATAAAAGATGCTCCTTTTAAAAACTATTATTTAGATTTTTTGCTTCTATAAACTGTTTTGTGTCAGAAGTGTATCAGGAAGTTCTTAACCCTACAAACTAAGACGTGGAAATATTAGAGCTGGAATGGAATTACTGTTATACCTGAATTGTCTCAAGTCTGAAACTAATGTATGCGTAGACTCATAGATGATTACGGTGGGAATAGACCTCAGGGGGTCATCTATTCCAGCCTCCTGCTCAAAGCAGGACAAACCCCATCTAAACCATCCTAGCCAGGGCTCGTCAAGCTATACCTTATAAACCTTTAAGGATGGAGATTTTCCCACCTCCCAAGGTTAGGAGTATGAAAGGATAACCATTTAAAAGAGCTGATTACCGTTTAAACCAGAGAGAGCAGCAACTGAGCTCAGCTCCCCACCTGCAAGAACAGCTACTCTTGTCCCAGGCTCCAGGCTTGTGTGTCTGTGGCGGGGAAGCCTGCAGCTGGGTTTGACTGCCCCCAAGCATCAGAAAGTGTGCTACTTAAACAGAAAAGATGAGCAGGATCTTATTCAGGGGGACAAGGCAACATGCCACATTTATTGTAAATATAAGAATAGCAAAAGTAGTCTCTCTCTCTCACACACACACACACACACACACACACACACACACACACACACACAC